>JAGKTI010012460.1:0-12529 GCA_018397915.1 Birgus latro
ATAATACTTACCAAGGCAGTATCCATCGTAACATATATGGCAAAATTTAATAACTAGTTACCTATTTACTTACTATGTAGCCACAATAAAGAAGCTTCGCCCTAACTATTTGTGGTATAGACTGTCTGCGTAGTTATGCAAATGCTGCTTTTGTGTTCAGTTCCTAAAAAAACATTTTAACACTGACCTTTCAAAGTAGCTCAGGGTCATTCAACCTAAGACAGCTTCTTGTGTAATATCAACAAAATCTAAAGACAAAGGTGTGGAAGAAATAAATAAAGCATAGGTACATTTTGCATTTGTCTCTATGCTTAACTGTAATCATATTCCTTTCAGGAAATGAGAGGGACCACGGCTATACCCAATTCTGTAAAGTTACAGTTTTACAGGTTTTGTTGTTTTCTCTAAAACGTATTACAAAGAAAACACTGAGCACATTTGAATTCGGTACTTTCCACTAGGCTAAAAGGCATATTATTCAGACAGTGTTCTCAACAAACTTTTTAATCATGATTCTCAAACAAATTGCTGTATCTCAGTTAGTTTCTTAGATATTTCAACTTCAAATATGCAATTTTTGCACCAAAAATAAGTATATATATATGATCTTCAATTATAGGGCAAGGTCATTTATATTTGGAACAAGTACTTGGGTTACCCTAGGGATCCTTCCTGTATAATATCAAGATTAAAAGAAGAAAGCGAAAAAATAATACCAAAACAATAAGCTTCGCCATACGTATGACGAAGCCAATACGTGTAGTAATAACGTGGTCCTTACCACTATAATGGTGAGAACCAAAGAATTAAAATCCCGACCGAACCCTCTCGTGCTGAGTTACCGTTTCATCTTCCTAGCCCCAGCCACGACTTTTGATTGTGGTAATGTACCTACTGTACCTACATGTGGAGTGCACTTAACTGATCAGATCTGGAAGCCATTCGTTAGTGTCTTTCCTCTTGGCTTGACCTTCAGTTTTTGAGATGCAACGTGTCTGAATCTTAGTTTTGTCCCTTAACGTGTATGTGTGTGTGTGTGTGTTTACTTAACATATCAAGAAGTTAGCACAGTGCTACCAAGCTCCCACCTTATGCTGACTATCTTGCCATTAGAGTCCTGCTTGCCACCCTGCCATCAGTTCTATTAACCATCAATTAATCAACCGTACCATTCTACCATCAGTACTGCCATCCTCCTCCCTCTAACTTTACGAGTAGTCCTACCATGACACAATCAGTACCACCACCCTGCCGCCAGTTCCACCATCCTGTTACCATGCCAGCTATCATGCCATGAATCCTACGATCCTGCCACAACAGTCCCAACATCCTGCAATATGTCTAACCATCTTACTATATTGTCACCAATCTTGTCATCCTATTATTGATTTTATCTTCCTGCCTCTAGTCCTACCATCCTGTTGTTAAATGTATACCACTGCCACCACAGGCCTACCATTCCATCACTATATATTTCCATCCTAATATCACAGTCTCCTACCATCCTACCATCAGTTCCATCTTCTTGCGATCAGTCTTGCTATCCTACCAGCACTGACGTACCATTCGCTATTAGTTTTAGCATCCTGACATCAGTCCCACATACCATCCTACTCTCAGTCCCATCATTCAGCCGATACAGTCTTAAAATTCAACCATCATAGTACTGATATGCAGACACCACAGTCCCATGGTCTTACAACTATCCCTACCATGCTGACATCAGGCCTTGCTAACCCAGCCAGCATACTCAGGCATTCACATCAATTCCCGAGCGGACAATCCAGCGCCGTCATTAGAATGAGGGATGCAGAAGCGGGCAACAAGCTACTTTGGATCACATTTTTGCTCTGCCAGAGACTCATTCCCTAGTTTACTATTCTTGCAATGTTGGGGCCTGCTCCCTTCCGACGTCCTGGGTCTGGATTCAGATAAAAACTTACGATCAACGACTCTCGTAACTATGATTGGTTCTGACAGAAACGACAAGGTAAATGTAGAATTTTCCTTTGTTTCTTGTTGTGGGGAAAAGCAACTCTTCATCACAAGGGATTTTTTTCTATAGGAATGAGAAGGAAATCAATGCCTAAAAGCCTTCCGTCTCTTGTTTTACCTTCAGACTGAATGGCAGCTACGACAGGCAGTTGACTGTAAGCCTGTTTGTAAATGCGGAGTGGGTTGTGTGGGCTGCTCGTTATAATTGTCTGAATGGGCAATTGGACAGCCGTACTTTTTTATCACATACGAAGCTTCTCGGCACTACATCAATGGAGATTTAAAATGCATAATGCAACTTTGTATCCTTTAGAATGCTAATATATGTGAAAAGTAACGCACTAGATGAAATTAAGTTGTGCATAGCAATATAATTCACTTGGGAGGAGTTTTTCCGAAGATTCCTTAGCAAACGAAAATAAGTACTTACAGTAAGAGCCTACAGGAGACTGTCGATTGCAAGTTTTGCGTTGCTTTACTGTCGTAAATAATCCTTTCACCATAAATACTCCTTATTATAGGTTCTTTGTCTCTAAGCATAGGCTAGGAGCCCGTTTCCGAAGCCCCAACAGAATTCCTTCGTACTATACACTTCCACAAGTCACCATTTCGGTAACAACACCAGTCCAACTACATTGAGTGGCTGTCTCATATAGGACTGTTGTACTTTGTTTCTATCTTTTTTCTTTCCTTTTTTTTTTTTTTTTTTTGTTCAACGGCATGTCGGCAGGTCTTATGGCAGATCAGTAGAGGCTACTTTCAAAATCTTAAACTGTTCCCTCCCCCAGCCGGGATTCGAAACCTTGTCTTCTGGGACAGGAAACCTCACTACCACTCGGCCACCAGGCAGCCTTATTCACCTTAAGAAATTTTTCTGGCGAAAGGTTTTGAGTAGTCTTCATTATTCCTATCGAAACAAGAGATCTTTCAGACTAACTGAAATCCTTTAAAGGCAGTTAAAAAGGCGTTCACTGCACTGAAAGAACTAATAGCTATATGGATGAAGAATGAAATGAAATTGTTACTGATTACACTGAATACTATATGTTTAGTATAACGTCCTACTACTCTGCCATCAGTCCAACCATTCGGCCACTAGAAACACGACCATGCCATCAGTTTCGACATGCTGCCATCACCCCGATGACTGTACCACCAATCACACCATCTTGCCATCAAAATTGCCATATTGCCATCGTTCCTATCACTCTGCCATCAGTCTCACTACATATTGCCATCAGTCTCACTATATATTGCCATCAGTCTCGCCATGCCATCAGTTGCACCATCTTACCATCAGTCGTATAACTCAGCCGTCGGTTCCATCACTGCCGCATATAGTTCCACAATCCTGCCGTCAGTCTCATCACACTACTGCCAGTCCCGGCACCCTGCCACTAGCTCTGCCTTCCTGGCGTCAACCCCATCTCACTGCCGTCAGCCCCATCACCCAGCCGTCAGTTCCATCACCCTGCCGTCAATCCTAACGCCCTGTCACTAGTCCTACCATCCTGCTGTCAGTCTCATCACCCTACCACTAGTTCTACCATCCTGCCGTCAGTCCCATTATCTTGTTACTAGATCTACGATCCTGCCATTACTCCTGCCATCAGTACCATGTCGTTAAGTTGGACGTAGCCTTCGTCAAACTGCCTGGATTTTCTTTTTTTTCGTTTACATAAAAACCCTTCCTTGTGCATAACACATCGTCTTACTGATGTGCAAGTTGCCGTGTTTACCTTTCTTGCAACGCCTTTAATGAGATGACGCACATTAAACATTTTTTTTTTCGTCCACATTCAATTTTATCTAACCTAGAAAGGAGACATTTCTATTTAAGGGGGTAACGAATGTTATATGCAACATCTCATGCTAGAAATGTCTCTAAAAACTAAATAAGTTCACCTTGGCTTTGAAAGAATACAAAGAAATAATCCCATCCTCGGGGCAAAGGAGCAAAATATGTCCATATTTGCCTAATAGCTTTTCCTTTTTTTCTTTTCACTGTTACTGAAATTCAGATATTTCACTTTCCGTTACTGCACAAGATTTTACACAGCAGGGAGCAGTCCTTATCCATCAGTCCATCATTCAGTTAATTTTTGTCCCATTGGGATCAACAAAAACAATCTCTGGTGTCACGCAATCTTTGTCTTCCACATCGAGAATCACTTTCGCCTTGAATTTCGTCGTCGGAGAGACCGTGGTGTTACGTGTCTTTACTGGCCAGGCCACTGCTAACAGGTGAGCTGCGAGAAATATGGCGCACCCCCAAGAAGCGTGGCTTACACAAGGTCAGGCAGTGTCGCCGCCTGGCTAGGGGCAGAGGAAGGTCTCCCACATATGCCTGCCAAAAACCTCCCGCGAAATTTGAAAAATGTGCTAACGATGGGCCTTTCAATTCCATAACGTATGATGCACGTCGTCGGGACTCAGCGTGGAAAAAAGTTGCGACGTGCATCATACGCCGACGGGGCGGGGCGGGTTAAGGTGATCCTCAGTAGTTTTTCTCTCGTATTCTCTCAATAACCGTGTAAACATTTTGTGGCTTAACCCATCTGTCTGTGTCCTTATTGAAGAGCATAACTAACAGTATCAGATTTTCTTTTTTCACTGAAACTTTTATTATATGGTTGTTAAGGCTTCATCATTTTGGTCGTGTTCAGGAGAACCCATACATTGTAGTGTATACATCTGTACACAAAAAACATACTGGAAAATAAGCGTATGAACCCCTCCTCCCCCCACACACACACGCAAACACACTGTCACGCCTCCATGACATACTACCCCACCGATATGCAAAGCAACTGGAGCTGGCCAAGACTCTTTAACTTCCAGTCACACACCCGACCCAACTGCTCTCACCCGCACACCCAGGTAGCGTGTGGGGCCCGCATTTCGCCCGCATTTCGCTGCAGATGTTGCTGTACTAATATCCTCAATATCACAGCCCTCCGAGGATGAATAATCTATTCATCATAATGCTGTCAGTTTCATTTTTTTTTCGGTCACATGCACTCTCATTAACAGAGAGAAAATATAAATATATATTCTTTGGCATATATCACTGTTTATAAGTTTGCATTATCATGAGCACAATATACTGTATTATTGCACTGTTATGCGTACAATATAGTATATACTGAAATTATTTTTTCGTATGAATAAGATTATTAATCAGAAAATATGTACAATGATTGGGGGTATCGTAACAGAAGTTTTTGTGGCGCGCTGCATTTTTTGTTTTGATAATTATCGTCTTTCCACAGATGATTTTTTGTAAAATTGTACAATTATTGTACATCCGTGACTGGTTAAAGTATCATCCATCATTTCTATAGCTTTAACGAACCTCTGAGACCGATATCAAAATCAGTCGTAACATTTACTTTGACCGATCTTGGTCATAATGTGCAGTCACTACCCACAATAATGTCAGACGTTATATTAAGGATGAGTCGTTCAGGAATAACTGCAGTCATATCTGGGAAAACTTGCTCCATAGAAATATGATTTTTTGAAATTAAACCTACTATGTTTCTTGTTGTACAGATGTATATCAGAGGAAGGCTCATGATATTATATTCCGGTATTATTTCGATCAATGATGACGATTCAGCAACTAAAAAAAATAAATAAATAAATCATTTTAAAATATGTTGCTGGTACAATAGAAGCACCCACGGTATCGAATGAGCTGAACGGTGTCCTGAGATAATTTCCTTTATCCTATTAAGTCCGATGATGTTCTATGTTTTCCCCCCAGCAAAGTGAGCATGTAATGTACCTCTGGAGAGATCTCTATCGCCCAAGCTATTAAAAACAGTTTCCAATAATCAGAGAGTATACTCGTACTATGAATGGGGAAAAAAATGCACAGCTGTAGATGCACAACAGTGAAGTAAACTACCACCACCAAAACCACCACCACAGTGCTAACCTTTTCCTTATCCAAAGATGGGTAGTGGTAGGTTTCAGAAAGCAGTGGGGGGAGAACTGCTAATAACCTGCCCAGTTAAATGGGCCAGATCTCTTACGCACTGGAAGAGCAACCCAGGTTTCATATTAACTGGGAAACAAAGTTAACCTATCCATCCAGTTCGGGATGGACTATTATCTGTCAATCTCCAGACGCCTTAATCTCGTAAGGGGTGGCCACAAACAAATCGCCTCCATATCGCCCTGTCCCCCGCCATTTCACATCCCTGCTCCCAGCTCACATACCCCTCTCTCATATACCTCTCCACCCCATCCCTCCATCTCATCCTTGGCCTCCCCCTCCCACTTCCCCTCTCCACCTCACTCACATACATTCTCCTCGTCAGTCTCTCACTCTCTATCCTCTCCACATGACAAAACCACATCAGTGTGTTTCTCCTAACGCTTCCTATTACATCGACATCCACACCACAACGTTCCATCACTTCCTCATTTGTCAGTCTGTCTCTAAATGTGACTCCACATGCTCCTCTCAAATAACTCATTTCCACTGCTCTCACTCTTGACTTCTGTCCCTCCAACAAGGTCCAAGCTTCACTTCCATATGTTAGAGTTGGTATCACAATACTGTCATGTAGTAGCTTTTTCACTTCCATGCTCACGTCCACGATTGTTATCATTGTTTTCAAGGAACCAACAATCTTTCTTCCTCTTTGTACACTTTAAAGCACTTCACCCTCTAACCTTCCATCCTTACTCATCACTCTACCCAAGTACTTAAACGCACTCACATATTCCATTTCCTCCTCATCCAACCTCACTGAACATTCACTGACTTTACTTCTCTCGAAGACCATAACTTTACTCTTCTCTACATTCACATTTATATTCCGTTTCTTACACACTCTCCCAAATTCATCCACCAAGCCTTGCAGCTCCCCTTCGTCTTCACTTAACAACACAGTATCATCTGCAAACAACAGTACAGGGAGTTTCCAAACACTGCCCTCTATCACTAGGGCCGCTCCAACATCCACTGCCCGACCATGTATCTCTTTTATAACCCCATACATATACAGATTGAACAACCACTGAGACATGACACATCCTTGTTTCAATCCAACCTTCAAACAGAAAAAATCACTCAGTTCGCTGTCCACTAACTGCACCCTTAGCATCCTAATACAAACTCTTCACGGCCTTCAACAACTTCTCAACCACTCCATATATTCTTAACACTTTCCACAATCCTTGTCTATCCACCCTGTCATATGCTTTTTCCAAATCTATGAAGCCTGCATACAACTTATTTCACTAAGAATGAATATTTGACCTACACAACCTCCTTTCCTAAAACTTTCCTGTTCTTCTCCAACTAATTCCTGTTATTTCCCTAACTTGGTCAACAAGTATCCTACCATATACTTTTCCTATTACACGAAGAAGACAAATACCCCTATGATTACCACACACTTCTTTTTCCCCTTTTCCAGTGTATAAGGGGATAATTATACCTGACTTCCAATCCTCCTGGACTGTACCTTCAGGCCAATCTGCACGTCTTCCACATCCATTCTATTGCTCCATCAATTCCTGGGGTTTTCCCCATTTTAAGTTTCTTCCTTACTTCCACAACTTCCATCCTACTGATTTCTTCCTCTCTGCTCACATCCCTCCTACTCCCAACCATTCCCCAGCCACTTATACTTCCATTACTTTCATTTTCTCAACCTCCACTAGTAATCTACCATTTTTATCTTTCACGGCCCAACTAACTTCTTTGGCACCCTGTCTAACTCTTTACCTCCTTCCAGAACATTTTCTTACATTCCCTCCACTTTACACTCAAGTTTCTTCCAAATTCCTCATCCAGTCTCTTCTTACTTTCTCTTACTAATCTCATCACCTCTCTCTTCCTCTCTACATATAGCTCTCTCTTCCGTCTCTCAACTTCTTCCTCGCCCCTGTTTCTCATCCTCTCACTGTATGCTTTCTTCTGTACCACAACCTCTCTCACCTCTTCAGTCCACCATGCTGTTCCCTGCACCAACTTTCGTCTTCTCTTCACCCCACACACCACCTCACATGCTGCACAGATTTTTTCTTTGCAGATCTTGCACACACCTTCTACGTCCCCCATCTGCTCCAATCTATATTTACCCAATCGCTCCTCCACTTCTCTCTTATATTCTACCTTTTTTCCATCCTCTTTTAACTTTTCCACCCTTCATGTATGACCTACTTTCTCCTGTTCTTCCCTTCATTCCTTCATCTATTTCTCCATTTCATCTGGACTTTGATTCTGACCACCACAAATTGATGGCCCGATAGTCCACTCCCCCAACCTCTATATACTCTTGCATCCATTACACACCGTCTCATCCTTTCATCCACATACAAATAATCAATCATTGCCTTCCGTTCATTCATTTCACCACCCACCCTTTTCATCACTCGCCACATATACCTATGGATCAATTTATGCCTGAGTAGGGTATTAGCTATCACCAACCCCCTCCTGGCACTAATGTTCACTAAAGCACTGCCATTCTCATCCATCTCCGTAGGCACACCCCACTCACCAACTACTCCATCCACCATCACATTCTCTACTTTTCCATTCATATATCCAATCAAAAACACTCTCTCATTCCTTCCAAACTTTTCAATGCATGATTCCACATTTGTCCAGAACTCTTCTCTCACTCTGCTTGCACGATCTGCCTTTTGCGCATACATGCGCTCAGTCACCCACATTTGGAGTCCAACTTTCAATCTTATCCACACAGTCCTTGAGCCAACTGATCCATACTCTCTTTACATTCTCTTTCCATCTGTTACTCACATCCATACACACTCCTTCTTTTTCCCTCTCATTCTCACCTACTCCCGCGCATATACCTCATCCATACTCCCATTCTCTCACACTCTCACCTCACAAATTCCTCACAAATTAGTTTCAGTTAATCCACATACTGTACATCCACATTCGCACCCTCAAGTTCACCTCGTCATTTGCACCTCCTACATTCCAAGTAGCTATCCGTACCATGTCCTTTGTTCGGTCCTTAGTAGTCATTTTTTGGTCAGTCCTGGTCCAAGGCTTCTTGTTCGTAGTTTTAGTTAATTGTTTTCCTGGGAGGGGCACTAACCCACCGCCAACACACTTGTTGTCACGTAGGGAACACGTGGTGGTTGGTTACAAGGTTAACACCCAAGGTTGTAAATGCTTTCCTGGTTTACAGGAAATCAATTGGCTTGCCACTCTGTGCAGAGCTACCCTAAAAACAGAGTACCACTACACTAAGTGGGTGGATGATGGGCGCCCCCACCTACCACTGGACTACTCAGTCCCGATATTTAAGGTCAGCATAACTAAGGTGACTATGTGAGTAATAAACTCCAACCGCGTCTCTGATATAAACCCTTACGGGCTCAATCCCGTTGGAGCGCCTTAATCCACTGAACGATCAGGCATCATCTAGCTCTATGGTTACCAGCCAACACAGTAAATGGTTTCCTGGTTTACAGGAAAAATACAGAGACCTCGTAGAATTCCTAAGACCAATACACTGAGTGGGAGTTGTTATGTAGTTACGCGCATGTGTAATAGAGATGTGGCCAGGCTAGCGTTCGCACTGATAGTGACACTATCCCTTCACCCACGTTTACTCTGGCACTGACACATCCCCTCACTCAGGTGTGTGGTAGGCTACTGAGGAGAAATTATTGACACTGATACTCTGGGCAAACAAACTCAGCTCTTGGGCTTCAAATTTTGGTATCATAGTCCTCATCGAAGATTGCAACCTCCGAATTCAGTGATATCTCCACAGTTACTGGTCATTAAAATTTCAGTATATCGTGAAAGACAAGCATAATCTATGAAATTCGGGACCTGAGGTGATAAAGGGAGCATTTGCATTAGAATGCAACTCGTACAGTGATACGTAACCTAGCTACTGTAAAAATTCTTTTTGTACTTCATGATAGTTATGGCGCCAACATTGAAATGCAAAAAAATTTTGTAAGATATTCAGAGGATGCATTATATAAGACTTATTGCACAAAAACGTAACATTGGTGTAGTTTCACACTTCAGTGCCATAATATTTTTTGGGGAGAAACATGAAATGCCTAACCATAATCGTAGGAAAATATCAATAATGAAGATTTTCATATTCTTTGAAAAGTTCACGAGGCATGTTTATGCAGTATTTCTGCTGAAGTGATCTGGAACTCTTAACATAATAGAAGTATAATTTCCATCTTTATTTTAGCAGTAAACAGCTGTTTCAGTTATAACAGTATCATTCTCACGGTAATATATTTTATCCAGTAATACTTCATAAAATCGAATGTAGATTATGCATCAAAGAGAATTTTTCTTCTGACGAGGTCATCAAGATCACTGATATTTTACAAACCTCGTCAAAACAATGTAACCATAATAACGTTAAAGAGGTGTCCCCCTTTCACCGTGGTGTTGTAGCCAACCTTGAAATTACACCTCATGAAGTCATGCCGCCTTTTAAATTAAGCAGCCTAATGCGAGTAACTTTTTTTCTTTAATGTGAGGGTCCTTGCAAAATTAATTATTGGTCTTTCCGGGACGTGTACCGACATAACAACTCCTAGTCGGTAATGTGACATTAAATGTTTATGTCACTACTACGGGATGAAAGTTGTAATAAACAATGGAATGCATTGAACTGAGTGGGAAATGGTAGAAAATCATTGGCAGATACACATCGTAACTGTATTTGTGCATCCACTCATGTTTAAATGTGAATGATAGATGCTATATGATGAAAGTGTTCAACATTAAATTTTCTACTGCTTGGAATATGTTGCGGTTATTCAATATACAGAGCAATAATATGATCATTTTCAAGCACGACATAGCTAAATTAGTTCATCAAGAAGTGAAACTAAATTCGAATTGGGGTTCACTCAGGCATAGTATTTCAAAGCCTAACTCGAATCACCTGAAGTTGTGAAGGTTACAGTGTTACCACACGAAATGAGGAGGGGTTGGTTAGCGAGGTATCACTTCTTTTATGAGTGACTGTACTCTAAATTTGGATGGGAGAAACCCGAAATTGTATCTAAATTTTAAAAAGCATTTATGAGGGTGAAAATATTCCATATAGGGAGGGAAAAAACTACCATTAGAAATACAGTAACATAGAAGAGGAAATCGATTCACACGTAAAGAGAGCAGGCATTTGTGGTCCTTTAGCACAGAGATTTTATTCATTATGAGGTCTTTCAAAATGAGAAATTTATAGATTGATATGATTTTATTTTAATCTGTATCACTAGGGCTTTAAAATGGCTTCTTGAGGACCTACGTTACATTTGAAAAAGGAATATCTACCCATTATGAAGGTTCGTGTTAGAACTTAAGTCATATTTTCTTAGGTAAAACCACACCGAACGGTTATAAGTCGTATAAAAGTAAAGTGAGGGATTACAGAAAGCAAGGAAAAAAAATGTTTCAGTTAATTAGATATGAAAATACAGTAATCAAATCTTATTAATTGGTTCCTGATCTCCGTAGATTTATTGCACAAAAAAAAAAAAAATGCTTGCAAAAGCATTGACGAACTGTTTTAAGTGACGACTTGATATTCTTTGGATCTTTACCTTATCAAGAGACTATTTTCATTCATCGTATCTGAGACTTCAGATATAAAAAATAGTGCCAATTATTAACTTGTTTCATTAGAAAGCATCCGTATAAGAGTAATATTATTCAAAACTCCTATGCTGCAGTGATGCAATAAATCGCGTTTTTTTTTTTAAGGGAAAACGCTAAATATGCAACTTCTACAAATGTTCTCTTAACTAGTTGGAAAACAAACCCAAATGTTGCTAAAATTAGATAAAACATTTATGATGGTGAAAATTGCAGAATAGGAAAAAAAAAAAACATCTACAACGAAGAGTAATATATAAGAAGGAATCGATTCAAACGTTGAGAGTTGAGAGGTTTAAGTACCCAAAATTTCAATGAATGAGGGTGTCGTCGAAAAAAGCGAGAAATTTAGAGTTTGAAGGGGTTTTAGTTTCAAAAATACAATTAGATCTTTAAATGGCATCTTGAGCCTCCTCATTAAATTAAAATAATAATAATAATAATAATATTTGCACATTATGAAGGTACGTGTTAGAACATCAATCATATTAACTAAGGTAAAATCACTCCGAAACGTGATAACTCGTATAAAGAGACAAATGAAAATGTGTTGAGAGGACGATAAAACTTAATACGAGAAGGAAAGAACATTGCAATACTGAGATATGAATTTAATAATCATTTATAACTTATTTCCTGATATTCCAGATTTATTGCGCATGACATATACAAAGAAAGTGCAGCTTGTATGAGCACTGACACGAAGTGAAGTAAGTGTATTGAGATCGTTTGGATTTTTTAACTTTTACTAGAGGGTCTATTAAATGACTTTTTTTTTCATTCATTGCGGTCCTAACTTTAATGCCAGTTGTGATACTGCTACGAAAGAATGCATCCGCTTCAGGAGTAGTTAAAAACTGTTATTTAAAAATAGCGTATCTATGTTAAAAG
>JAGKTI010012461.1:0-24605 GCA_018397915.1 Birgus latro
TATATATATATACAGTATATGTATGTATGTTTGCTTAATTCTGCATCTGAAAGAAAATTATGTACATCTCAGACAAGGCTGAAATGCAGTAGATATAGTTTTGCAACTCTTGTGGGTATGTTGTTGTTCACTGTTGAGTTTGAATCAGTCTTGGCCAAGCAAAAAATCCTACTTAACTGATAATAAGCTTGATATGTAGTAGTTTTTATTTACAGCCATGAGTCCTTGTTGCTACTCGTATTTTAGTTACATTAACAGTAGTGTACATTAGGCAGCTCTTAACTTATGTCAGTTTAGTTTGTTATTCAGTAAATGAAAATGAATGTCTTTTTGGCATTGTCTTGCTTGATGATACTCAAATTATCCTAAGCACTGTACAGCAGAAAAGAATGACTAAACTCTTCTCTGCTGTACTAACAAAATTGCTTTCATAGCAGCTGATATTATTGTTTAATGTGTACTAATCAGGTACTGTATTTTGTTACAGTATGTTGCTTTCTAGATATTTCTTTATTTCTGCTTGATATTTCTTTAAAAAATAAAATAAAAAAAGAAAGGGAAATAGTTATCAACGACAGAATCTACTCACTGACATTGGTATTTCCATGGTTAAGTGAACACATTTATGTGGAGCTTATTGATGGTTTCTCACGAAAGTAACTTAACTATTCAACTCTGTGAAAACTTGTTTTTCGTTTCTGTTGTTTAAGCATCTAGTCATTTTTGGGAGAAGCTTCTGTAGACAAGTTACCATATGCTGTTTGTAGTTAAGTTGACAAACAGTCTTAGATAATTTGTACTGTTGCTGTATTTGATTTTCAAAGTGCAGTACTGTATGTAATTAAAAGTTTTATGGTCACTGAGCAAACTGTACTTGTAATTACAATGTTCTTCTCGAATTACATAAGTTTCACACTATGATTATAGACTGGAGAGACAGTGATGTGCCTTGCTGCATTTAGAAATATCTGTCAGTTTTGTTTTGTAGATCAGTGAGCATATATGTAGGGATCATTTTCTGATTTATGTCCATTTCTTTTTTGCACAGGTATAGGTTGACTATCAGCTACTTCATCTTTTTTTTTTTTTTTTTTTTTTTTTTTTATAGGAAACAGGATTGTGAATACTTTGTTGGTATTTCATCTTCATATCTTGTGCAATGCAGCTCTGGTAATACACGAAAATGCTCATTGACCAAGTACCACACCTGTTTTATCACCAGTTTTATTGGCCTTTTTGTGTGCTTTCAGACATATGTTTAATAATATTTTTTTTTCTAAACCAGTTAAAAGTATCACTGATGATGCAGAATTCTAGCAGTGTGAAAGTTTTTAAACTTTCTTCAAGGGTATTTATTATTTTTTCATCCCATGCACAGTTCCTGGGTCATTATGGAAGTTGTCAGAATGTAATCCTCGCAAGTGTTCTGTATTTGAAAAAATGGTTGGGTCTAGTAGCTCCCTGTTTTTTGTTTTTTTTCTGCAAGGAAGAAGGAACCAAAGGCCTCACCTGTACTGATGGCATGACTAAAAATTTTGATAGATGTTCCTTACTTGCTGCAGACTGAATTAGTGGACTTGCTTTGCTTAATTTGTGCAAGGAATGTTTAGGTAAATGTTAAGAGGGCCCTGGTAACCATCATGCATTTTACCAGGAATTTCTTGTACAGATCAATTTTTTCAGTTGGCAGTTTAGTATAATGATAAATTATGTACTGTGTAAAAATTAAAAACTCATTTTTGCAGTGAAATTTTCAGCAAGAAAAATGCTGATTGTTGTTGATGTAGAATTAACTATGAATTGTATTACATATAATTTTTAATAACACAAGTACATTAATCATTGTCTTCCTCCTGATCAGCAGAGAGGCAAAGACACTGACATCAACTTAATGGATGTCTGTGTTGTTTAGTTTATGGAAGGTGTGGAGTTGGATGCACTTGTCAGGGTGGCAAGGTTGTCGCAAACACGGTAATTGTTGGCAGTGTATCTTACATTATGGTACTTAACCTTTTCTTTACCATATGAGATTTTTTTTTAAAGATAATAGGAAGTTATTTATCTAAATTAGATAGCAAGAGTTTATGGATGGGTGTAAATTGATCAGCAGTCAGTCATCCACCATGTTAGCACACACTGTAATTAACAGAATATGCTGTAAAGTGAGTACAGTATAGCCATAATATATCATCACATATCATAATTGGCTAATTGGTAGGTTCACTTCCATGTATGGATGGAAAAAAACTTATGCATAATTTATGCTCTATAGTAATGTATTTTTATTATTACTTTACATGTTTTCCCTGTTGATAATGAAAGCCATGAAATCTGCAGTGGGTCAGCACAAAATCTTTGTTATGAATATAATGTTAATTTGGTGCATTCTACCCTTGTGTCCTCTTCAAGTTTACTGTACAGTATCTAACAGGAGGCAGTCTGTCCATTTCCTCTCTTTCATGATGACCTTGTCTTCAGCTCAAAACAAAAAATACAGTATAGCATTGAGGCTAGCCTCGTCCAGCATCAAAATCTGATTTAAGATTGTTAATATTTTTAAAAATTCAACTTGTAGGCTGTTTGTTACACATCACAGTTGACGTCGTAGATTTAGCTGGTACAGTAGTGCGGCGTGCAAGTTCCCTCTCAGCCTCCCACCTCCCTTTCCTCCTCCGGTTGAGTGTGTTCGTCAGACAGGTTGTTTCCCGAGCTTTCAGTGTAATTTTTTCAGTGTTATCCCAAGAGTGTTGGTGTTGCATTCCAACACAAGGTGATGAGCAGTAGCCATGACATAAGTTATTGAGTGTTCTCCAGCAGTGTATGCTCATATGAGTCAGATGTTGGTGAGCATCATTACTAAATAACTTAGTTAAATGGACATTTATGGTGCTGACATGCTGAGAATAGTGCAGTTGTTAGTGTGATCTACACAACATCTCATCACACTACAGTGCAAGGGAAGGTGTCAGTTATCCTGGTGTGGAGTGCTGGGTTGTGTACACAGTCATCCTCATACATACACCGCTCCCTAATATTTAGGGCAGATTATAAATTGTAATATTGACTTTATTGACTGAATGTTAGTGTATGCATTTTGTAAATGAGATAAACTTTATTAAAGTCTTAGAGTTGTGTACTCAGTGTGTTGAGGTTATTACATCTTCCTTGATTCCCTCTCAGTGATTTCATGCACAAAGTTTAAAAGTAAATTCCTTTTTGAGTTTTGTTGTTTAATAATTTTGTATCACTAAATACCCATGGACAGCTAACATGACTTTCAATAAACATTATATGATATTTTGTTTTGTTTTAAATTCCTTTTATTTTCTCATCCAAATTGATTGTAAGAATATTTTTCTCCACAATAATATTTTGTGTAATGAAAGATGTTTATGAAAGTTGCATTTGAGTGCTATCCCCTTTATGGAACAGTTCTCTGATGCATGTAAGGAGATTAATGGTGAGCCTTTGTGCTGTGTACTGATATAGTGCATTAGCTCAGTTGCCCTCATACAAATGTTAGATGCCTGATGGTGTAGATATAGCCCATAAGGTCTCTTCAAGGAGTGTTTTGGTTTACTGCTTATGACACTGGTCTACAGCAAATAAAGGTCTCTTTGGTCACACCACTTTGCTAAAGAGTGAGCGAGTGGGTCACTTTTGCCTTAGGTGTCAGGAATGGGAACCTAGCACTGGACCCCTATGCTCCTTATGGGGAAGTTGACTTAGAGTCCTGCTTTTAGGCGGGACAGTTCCACTTTTTTTTACGTCTGTCCCGCTTTTTTAAATTGTGACTGTCTCGCTTTTTGTGCAAGTTATCTTAAATGTCCCGCGTTTAAAAAATTACTATTACATTAGATATAACATCACGTTCTTTGATGAAAGTATGAAATAGTGAAATTATGCATACTCCAAACTAAATGAAATACCGGTCTGTCTATCTAGCTGTTGCCAGACAACTAAGGGGTGACCACAAACAAATCGCCTCCATGTCGCCGTGTCCCCCGCCATTTCACTGCCCTAATGCAGGTTATGGAAGTGTTAAGCTCCTACAAGGTATGGTCCATTTCATAAATTCAAGGATATGCAAACTGTAATACTGTTTAGGACAATAAAATGATCACATACAATGAGTAAAACAGTAACTCAAAGGTAGTGACAAGTAACAACAGGTAGAACATGATGTAGAAAAATTTACACTGCTTGACATGGTTAACACTTGACCAAAAAAGGAATTATCAGATCTGATGAAGAAGTACTAGTATGATAGATCTGAATGGCTGAAGCACATTTGAAATGTTCATGACAATTTTAGAACAGTGAAGAATAAGGAATGAGATGGAAGAGTTTTTGGCTAACAGAGAAGCATTATAAGGATACAAAACTGCCTTTAAGTCAGACAAGAAGGGTGTATAACCACTATCCTTCCTCTTGTAACTAGCAGGGTGGAAATGTGGAGTCTAAAGAATTCTTAGAATATAAACCTGAGCGCTCAGAGAAAAATGGAAAGAACTAAGTTGGGTAGCACAAGATGGGATAAAAATGAAAGGGAACAGATCAAAGAATATAATAATCACAACAACAACAGAGTAGAAATGGATATGAAGAGGTTTGACTTCTGTAGAACAGGTAACATTTGGACAAGTAGGGTTACTGAGTGATAGGCTAAAGAAGCAGGTAGAAGAGGCAGACACGAGGTGAAGTATGAAAAATGAAATTAGCAGTCCTGCTAGGTTTTGATGGAAGAGGCTAACAGCAAATATGTCAGTTTAGATCAAGACAGACAATATTCAATTCAGGTATATAATTTTGGACTGAACACATATACTGCACAGTATCTGGCATTCACTTAGTCGTCATATAAAAAGATAGTTTTCCTTTGACCCACCATGTTCTGTTGATCTAATTATCTATCTGATTCAGCCCAAAAGAAGCTCAAACACTAAGGGCAATGCCATCTGTAAGCTTCACACTTAGTGCTGTACACATTTTATAAAAATTTCTTCTCATTCTAAGGTACAGTGTCCTTTTAGTGAAACTGTTCCTTACATAATGCAATATCAGGGAGACTGGACAAATAAACATTAACAGCCAATCCCATTTTACAGTATCTCTTTCGAGATGTAGGGGCCTGAGGCAAGGCTATTGTAGACCCATACAATGAGAGGTCGATGACCTGCTCACTTTCCTCGGTGGTATCACATGACTGAAAAACCTTCGGTCACCTCTTGATGATCAAAAACCCATGTCATGCAAGGTTGTCACTCCAACCAGGACATTTTAACTACTAGACTACCAGATGTACATGATAAGTGTAAATGGCAAACACATGGCAAAGTGTAAAATTTATTAAATATTAAAACACCTACATAATAATATAACAGGATACAACATAAAGCCAAAATAAAAATAATCTTCAGATATTCTAGCTGCCATTACACCATCATCATACCTACACAAGGCTGCTACTTCAAGCAGTCGGGGTGCATGTGAGCTGTATGGGGGGGTAGAGGGCAGGTAGGAGGAGGGGGTGGGGGTGGTGGCTGGCTAGTGGGATGACAGGCAGGGACAGGGTTGACAAACAAGGCTTCGAGAGGTGTTATTTTCCCTCCCTCACTGACCAACGTATAGACACCAGACTGGAGAGGGGAAAAAAAAAATACTGCAGCTAAGTCATCACTATCAGCAAGGGATGTGTTCCAATAATTACAGCTTTTCTCACACAATCAATTGTATGTATTGGTAGCTAAATCAACTTTTATAGCTATAGGCAATCTTTCTATAACTGTTGACTTAATAGCAAAAAAACAACGGAAAAAAGGTGACTTATAACACAGACTTACTGCGTGAATTTATACATCATCATCATCATAACCACATTTCCCTCTCACGTCTCACTTTGCGGTATCACATCATCATCATACCTAAGGATGGGGTGAAGTAAGATACAGAACAAAGAAAGAAACTATGAAGTATGAGAACAATCCAAAGCATGTCTGGCAGAACAGACTATACAGTACAATCAATCAAACATTATTTAAGTCCCTGGTTGGGGTATGCGGCTGGAGCATATGCCCGGCTCAGGGAAGATGGACCCCCCTGCCCTGCATAGTCCCGGGTCACCCTTGGGCAAGGTGTAGCACCCGTTAGCCCACCAAAAGGTAGTTGGTGGATGGTTACTATCATCCCCAAAGGCACTATCATGGGAGTAATGTGGGTCCAAGGCTCAGCAGCTGGCCTTGCACAACACTCCCAGGCAAGGATCTCAGCCACATTTGCCAAGCAGTCAAAGTCCAGGCTGAGACAACTACTCTGACATATCTCCTATACACAGCTCATCCTCTTAGGAGCTATGCTTTCTCCATTTTCCCTGCATCTTGCAAAATGGATGGACTCTGTTGCAAACACTGGCAAGGTGCTGTCTGCCACAGGAAAGCAGCTGCTTGCTTGTGGTTGATGGATGTGCTCAGCCACACAGACAGGGGTAAAGCAACAACAACAATCAAGTTCGTGGAATCATGGCTTCACCTCAAATATATCAATAAAAATAAATCATTTGAAACTTGTTGCAGAGTAATACAATACTTTCAGTACAACTATTAACAGAGTTCACACTGATACCCTTATGAACCAAGTCTGATAAATGTGGCACACCAAGAGTCATATTCTCATTTCCTTAGGAGTTTTTATCAGCACCTCTTCCTTTGTGATTTACTTTGCACATTAAACATTAATATTCTCTTGCATGATTCTTTGCAACACTTCACTCACTCGATGTAGTGCTGCTCTCAGGTGACTGCCCTTTCCTCTCTTTCTTCTTTCCTCTACTGTCTTTCTTTCCTCTTCCTTCTGTCTACAGGCAGCTGTACATGAGTGACTTGCCAAATGGTTTCCTGTACACCAGGAAACCATTTACTACGCTGGGTGGTAACCATATAACCAAACTATGGCACCTAGTGGTTTGGTGGGTAATTAAGGTGCTCCAACTGGATTAAGCCTGTGTAAGTTTATATCCAAGGGATGGTTGGGGTTTATTGCTCATGTAATGCCACTTAGGGATGTGTGAGGCTGGTCACTCTCATCTTAAATGTTAGGATCAACTTGCCTAGCCCCAGGGCAACACAGGATTAGATGAAATGTATGCATGATTCTTTGCATCTTTCTGTCACTGACATCATCATCATCGCCATCACCAACCTATTCCTGCCTCGCCCACAGGAGGGATGAGGTACAGTCCAAAGAGCAAAGATAAAGAAAAATAGATTATTAACCTCCCATATACCAATATATACTGCAGTGGTAAGGAACAGGTACTTCAAAGCTCCTAAGCAGATGAGAATACAGGCCCTCTTCTTGTACAGTCTCCTTGTACCTTTTCTGGAATAATGAGAGCTGTGTCCTGGAGAAGTGATGATGTGGGGAGAATGATTCCAGTTTGGACCGTCTCTGCAGCCACCACACCTTCACTATTGCTGTGGTGACTCTCTTTGGTTGGCAGAGCAGCAGGAGGGGGAGGAGATGGGAGGCCTGAGTCCAGAGTGGTACAGGTGGCCACTGATGACCCAAGGGAGTTGAGGCTGCTACTGGAGACTAGAGTGCCTCCCTGAGGGTCCAACTGCATTTAAACAAGACCAGGGAATAAGATGCACACCCAGGGTCAACTGTTTGGACTTTTATTTACAATTCCTGCTCATTCCAGGAAAATGATAAATATTGTTTTCAAATTCCCCTACAGGGGCCCCAGAAAGCTCAGGGTTAAACTACCATACCAGGTCACTTATGCCAATGAAGACCACCCCAATTCCCTGGCAACATTATATGATAGCAAAACTTCCAGCCACCTCCTGGATCCGAGCTGTGTGCAGTAATGCATGCTTTCTTCTGCCCCAGCAGTTTCAGCAAGCATATCACAGAGTTCCTTTTTTTGTTGTAGCATTAAGTAATAATAATTATAAGCTCTTACAGAAAGCAATCATTTACATTTCAAAAATAACAAAAAAGGAACATACTGCATATGATCAGCATCTGTACAGAAAACAATGGGTCCAAGTCTCAGCAAACTGCAAATTCTTTACTGATTCATGGAGTCCTGAAATGTTACTGGAAACATTTTGCACTGTTATAAATATGAATTCTCTAAATTTCAGATGTATGCTGGTTGCTAATGAATATTCTTAGCTGTCAAGCATAAGGATAAAATATTTAAGGGCATACTTCCTTGTGATCTCCAAAAAGTTAAAGGAGAAGTAAAGTCATCTTTGCTCATTTTTATATGAAAAATGCGATTGCAAAAAATATAATTTGTAGTATCATAACACCGTAAAATTTAAACCCTTTCTGTCCAATGACAGAATACACCTGTATTTTAGTTATTCTTGCTATCTCCATACAGTTTAATCAGACATATGACATACCTCTAGTAATGAAGCGCTTAGTGAAGGCTGAATCAAAGAAAAGTTTCTCTAAAAATAAGTTAAATAATTTGATGAAGTCACTCAGTAAAAAATACATTACTGTACTGAAGGAACTGCTGCTGAGCCACTGCCCACCTGTGTGTAATGTGGTGAGGTGTGGGTGTGGTGGACTGGCGCAGTGGAGGCTGCATTCAGGACACCCGCTGTCAGCACAACATGGTCAGGTTGGAAACTGGAACAAACCATCTGCGTTCGATTTGTCTGGGGCATGAGCACAGACGAGGATGATATAGGGTTTGATGGGAGCGACAGGACTGCTGGTGCAAGGGAGGAAGCAGATGCAGCAGGGAGGGATGAAGGGATCAGTTGAGGATGGAGACTGTATGTTTGTTGTGGTGTTCTGCCAATACTAATGACCATATTCTGGCTAGATGTGGATGAGGTAGATGTGACTAAAGCATCAGAACAGGATGATGTGCTACCCCGAGGGAGACTGTGATGGTTAGGGTGTGTGTAACAAACTGTGGCACAGGAAGAGGAGGACTGAGATGTGGAAAATAAGAGCTGATTTCCTCGATGGGTGCTGGTTGAAACCGGGGTACCTGTCATTCCATGGGAAGAGATATGTACTGTGGAAAGGATGATCCCATTTGATGAGGCTGAGAGGCTGTTGAGGCTTCCAACAGTTGCAGGCACATTCGGTACGGAGGCACCGTCAGAGCTCAGTGGCACTCCTGCCAGTGAGATGTTGTCAGGAGGCATGTGTGAAATAATGATGCTACTGGCTGAGGAGGGGGCAGTATGGAGGATGTTACTGGCTGAGGAAGGAGTGGTATGGATAACACTGCTGGCTGTGGTAGAGCCAGAGTGGATGATATTATTATTATTAGTGGAGGGAGTAGTATGGCTGTTGTTACTGGCACTGGAGAGATTGTTATGGATAGTATTACTGGCTGAGGATGGGGCAGTTTGGATAATGTTGCTGGTTGTGGAGGGAATGCTGTGGATAATACTGCTAGCAGAAGAAGCAGAGTGAACAATATTAACAGCTGATGGGGTAGTTTGGATAATGCTGGCAGTGGAGGGAACACTGTGAATGATATTACTGCTTGAAGAAAGGGGAGGATGGATGACATTGCCAATTGAAGAAACAGAGGTATGGATACTGTTGCTGCCTGAATGAGGCATGGAGGGAAGAATGATGGTGGTGGAGGGAGACTCATCAGAAGACACAGAGGACGGAAGACCGAGGATCTGTGGGACTCCCTCGTGTGGGGGTGGGTGGGACTGGGTGGGGTCAGGCTTGAGGTGGTATGCCAGGCTTGGCTGGTCGGTGGTGTGGGTGCGTAGGTGGGCCACCATGTTGTCTTTACGGGAGAACCCTCGCTGGCACTTGGGGCAGGTGAAATCCTTTACACCTGTGTGAACCTGCCAACACAACATCTGTCAACTCATAAACTTTGGGTGACATCAAATGATGTCACCAAAAAGCTGAATTCCTAACTTTGGTCAGGGTACATAATTCTGGTTGGTTTAATAAGAGGTTGATTCAATTACTTTCATACTGATTCAGATTTCTTTAAAATTATTAAAAACAATTTGCAACATTAATTAAAATACAGTAAACCCTCGATATAACAAACTAATTGAGGGAAGTGGTGGGTTGTTAAATCCGAAAGTTCGTTATTAACCGAGGGATTACCGACCCAAGGTCGCTATATCCGTAGAGTCGTTCAGGCCTATGTGTGCAACCATAACTTATTCTATGAAGTATCACATGGAATATTCAATGGTTTATGTAGTTATACAGTACATCTACAGTAAACCATCCTGTATGAAGTTGTAAATATAAGTTGTAATGTAGTACTGTTACAGAACACTTACCATGCCAGGGAGCGAACATCTGCCGGATACAGCAACCAAAGGTCGCTATATCCGGCGGAAGTTCGCTCTGGAAATGGTAGGTTGTTATATCCAAAGTTTGGTATAAAAGGGTTTGTTATATCAAGGGATTACTGTACTTTGAGAAATTCAAGCGCAGTGGTAGGAACATAAGTAGAATGGCATGTAAGTAAATAAAAGTATGAACAGTAAACCGTGAGAAAGGTAGACAAACACACAAACAGAGACAGGCAGACAAACATTAACAAGTGAGAAAACTGGGATACCTTAGAGTGTCGTGCAAGATCCTTGGGTGCCATAAAGGTCTTGTTGCAGCTCTGGCATGGGTACTTGCGACTGCGGGCCTTGTGTACCAGTTTGATGTGGCTCCGTAGGTTGGCCTCAGTCTTGAAGTCATGGGCACAGTGTCTGAAATTATGTGTTGGTGTTTACCTTATTAAAGAGAAGTGTCCATTATTATGATGATGATGATGGTGGTGATGATGATGAACAAGAACAAGACAACTTAATCTGGATGTTGTGCAGTTTGTTTTGCTACCCATCTGTCTGATCAAGCAGACCCTTCAACTGTAGGCATGCAAACACTCCTGCAGGGCCATCCTGTGCAGTGAATCGATGTTCCCATGTGGCTGACGGTCCCTCACCACAGCAAGGCATGGAGATTAGTGTGGAGGTTTGGTTCCTGGATGGATGCCACATTTGCATCTCTTCACTCGGTTAACAAGGGCACCATGGGTGGCACCACGTCATCCCATTATCTGAAGAGCATCTAGCCATTGAATGAGAAAATACAGGAAGGATCTTTTCTAAAACATCACAGCTTTTTTCTATACAAATGGAACTGTATACTGTGTGAAACTGCTGGTAAATTAGTTTAAAGGTACCTCACAACTGCATGCTGACTGAACAAGTTTTCTGTATTTTTTCCTAAGGACCTGATAACATAAATCAGAGTAAAATGGAATGATGGAGACTTACTCTACCTAAGATGATGATGATTAGAGAGATTAATGGTACTGCTGGAAGAAGATAACAGTACAGTACATGGTGATGGAGAAGACAGGAACAATATAGAATTTATCCAATTTCAAAGAGAGAGACAGTGATGGCAATGTTGGAAGAGGGAGACTATGTGGTGCAGGAGAAGAGCTGCAACAACACTGTACCACAGTCAAAGTTCCTTTACAGTTTCAATACAGTATGGTACTGTGTTAAAACCTAGTGAGATTTTGCTAAATTAACAATAATTAGGTGAGCTGGAAGCTCACTTCATCAGCCTGAAGCCCCAGCAATGTAAAGAAATTATTCACTGGGACTGTACATTACTGAAAGACAAGGAGGAAAAAATGCAAGTGAGTGAAAACTAATAGCTGCTGTACCATAAACATAAAAATACAGCCAAGAAATTGTTTTGCCATGGTCATTCCCTGTCGGGGGATTTTCATGAGGAAGCAAGACAATAATGATGATGGTGGTGGTAGTAGTAGTAGTAGTAGCTGTTCCCTAAGCAGTCTGGCCGAACAGCCACGAGTCCCTAAGGAAGGCCACGGCTGAGACTGGGCTTTCCCACAGAGCTCTCAAGGAGTGTATGTTGTGTTGTTGGTGCAGGTGATTGTGTGCAATGCAGCCTTCCATAATGGGCAAAGTATGGAGTGCCATGTTGCATCCTGGACAGGCGTCAGTGACAGAGTCATCCAGCCTCTTCTGATACCTCAGGAGGGCTGGATGATGCCCACATCTCAACTTGATGGTGGTGATGATTGGCCATTATTATAACATGGACAGGTATCACAAACTAACTTGCACTTGACCCTTTCCTTGGTGGTATGTACATGAGCAATGTGTTGATCAAGGTATGCCTTGGCCTTGAAGAGGGAGCCACACTGGGGACACATATGCTCTCGGTCATCTCGGTGGACTGTCTTCATGTGCTTGTCTCGTGTGTACTCATGCTTGAATGCTTTACCTGGTGAAATAAAAGAAAACTGAAAAATTCAGAAGACATCAGAGATGGCAATCCATCAACTAACACTATAAAACTAAATGATAACACCCATCTGTACATTATCAGTCCTAGCCATTTAGCTTCCCCCTTTAATAAAATCTGATGAATGCCTACAGCAAAGCTGCCAACCCATGTCATGTGTGTACAAGCTGGCCTCTACAATACACCAACTGATAAAAAGGATATCATCTTTATCCCTATACAGTGTGATGGAGTCTGTGAACTTTCCAGGAAGCTTATTATCCATGGCTGGTTAGCTGTTTTCAAAATTGGTATGCAAAGAGCATTCATAAATGATATGAGATCTACTGCAGGTACAGTATGAAAGCAATTTAATTAAAAAAAAAATGATGAGTAACTATGTTTTTAGAATTTGAAACCAAGCCGGAGTACATTATACTGTTCTGCTTTAACAACTAAAATTTCTATGATAATGTGTGTTTATATTTTGAAGTACTGTACATCTGTATACAGTAAATAATGCTGGCATGTCTGTCAGGTGCATGTTATTTCAGGACATTAAACTGCATCAGACATATAATTTCTCCCTAGGTCATGTAACTGCAAGGGGGAGAACAATTTCACAGCAGAGACAACCACACATGATACAAGATATACCTGCATAGTTAAGATGAACTTATTGTATCAAGACTATGATGCCCACTTTCTTATTAAATGACTGTTTTTCTTATACAGTATATACAATTGCTACAGCACTAAATTTATTATACAGTACTGTACAATCTGTCGTTATAAAACTTTTTCACAAAAGCATCCCAGTCATAAGATGAAGGCATGCTATAATATAAACAAACACTTAACACAAATGTCCCACAAATATTTCATTCCCTGTTGTTAATCCCTTCACTAGAATGATGCACTCTATATTCAGTTATCCTACTGCCAGGCAGTATTATTAGGCTTAAATGAGACTGTTTGATGTGAAATGGTTAGATGTAGCTTCATTAACCTATTTGCTCCTTAAGTTCCTTTGTAAGTTGATAAAATCATCTGAAGTTGGCAAGAATGAAACAAACATTCTCAGGCCATGGGAGTTAAGTCCTACCAAACAGCCAGACCATTCATGAGAAGCCTAGGATAATCTTATATGAATATACAAAGAGATACTGACCACAGATGTCACACAGATGTTTCCTCTCACTACTGTGGATGACCTGGTGAAGTCGGAGCTCTGAGGTGGTGAGGAACAGGCGAGTGCACACTCCACACTTGTACTTCAGCTCTAAGGAACCAAATACACATGGCACGGGGGTTAATAGAAGTTCTTAAGTGTAAAAGTAGGCCTACATGAATGTAGGATGTTTGAGGTGGTGGGCAGAAGCACAGATGAGTGACAGTAAAGGCTCAGAAACAGTTTTATCATAGCCATCCTGGCAGAGCACTGGCACAGTAAAACCTCTGAAAACTATACCCTCTCCCAAAACAATATGAGGATACTACACATGGGCACTCTCATAAGTTTAATTTCATCCAAAATTTAAGGGGAATTTCTAAAGGACAATGAAACTGCTGCAGGTTCCAGTAACTCTAATGACCCTTCCAAAATAATACGGGAAATTTTAATTTGTAAAAGTGGTTGAAAATAATGCAAGCGAGTCAATGAATCATGTTACATAGTGACTACTTTACTGTAAAATAAAAGAGAGGTAGATATGCATAGGAAAGATCACTATCTAACTATCTATCTATAGCCCGACGCCCTAATCCCGCAAAGGGTGGCTGCAGACAAGATGCCTCCAAGTCACTCTGTCACCCACCATTTGCCTACCCTCCTCCCCTCAGCTCACTCCCCCATCCCTCATATACCTTTCAACTCCATCCCTCCACCTCATCCTCAGTCTTCCCCTCCCTCTCCCTCCCTCCACCCCACCTGCATACACCCTCTTAGTCAGTCTTTCATTCTCCATTCTCTCCACATGTCCAAACCACCTCAATGTATTTTTCCTAATCTTTGCAACCACATCCACATCCACCCCACAATGTTCCTTCACTTCTTCATTCGTCAGTTTTACTTTTCTTGAGACTGTATGTCAAACTTATTTTAGCATGTAATTTCTATAAATAATTTGAAAGATAAAAATTAGTTCAACAATTATAACTTTACCAATGGCAAGCTTACTATTATTACCACACCTTAACACCCACCAAGGAGGTCTCAAACTGCTCACTACAGTACTGTGGGTAAATCTAAAGACCAAACAAATATTAGCTGCCTTAGACACTAAAATGCTTACACATTATACTATACTATACTATGTCCTTATGATTTACAAAAGAAGGAAGTCTCAGAATAAGAAAGACTAAGCTAAGGATTCCTTGAGGGAGAGGTCGTCAGACTGGTGGGAGAAAATAATGACAAGTGGTGAAAAATACGCCTGGAGATGTATTCATCACAATTCCCACTAGATGATTATCTGAGAGTGAACTTTGGTACTAGAATAGAAGAGGACAGCGAGGAAAAAACACACATACAGTTATGAGGTCACATCATCATCATCATCATCATCATCTCAACCTTAATTCCCACCAAAAAGACTGGGTGAGGTCAGATAAAAAACCCAAAATACAGAAGTTGGAGAAATCAAGCAGTATGCCCAATGAAATAAGCCACACTATCATTCACACACCCATTAAGCCTTCAAAATCCTGGCTTTATCTTACAAGCAAAATGATCTGCACACACTTTTTTGCATTTTCCTTTATAGATGCACTATACAATCAATTGTCTGAGTAATTCAATGAACTACCAAGTAAAAAAGGGGGGGAGACAAATGTTTACCATATGCTTCTCCATGTGCTTCATCCAACCATTCTGATCCCTTTTCACATCATCCTTATCACCATCATCAGGTTTCCTCATCAAAAGATGGGATAAGATAGAAGGTTACCTTTCAACTCTTTAGCTTCTAAACTTCAAAACCTCATGTTCTCACAAACGACACATCTACGTACGTCCATCCCCGTGGTATATTGCGATGTGCTTGCGATAACTCTGCTTCCACTTGAAGGAACGCTGGCAGGTGATGCAGGTGAACTTGGCTGCCTCGTGTTTGGTGGAGAGATGCAATTGCAAGTAGTACGGTGTCTTGCAATCCATCTCGCATACCTCACACTGGTTCCCACTTCCTGCCACAGTATGATACAGAATCATTCATAATGTACTATGACAATACTCTTTCTACCCTCCTGTCACTCCAATGTTTTGCATTTACATTCCTGGCTCCTCTAAAAGGATGTTTTTCAGTTTTAGCGGATGAACCCTTTTAGCTCAATGATTTCTCTCATAATAAAAAAATCATATGGCATTAGCCAGAAAAATTAAAAACACATTATTGGAATGATTTAT
Organism: Birgus latro; assembly: GCA_018397915.1. NCBI lineage: Eukaryota > Metazoa > Arthropoda > Malacostraca > Decapoda > Coenobitidae > Birgus > Birgus latro. Next base: position 15,689 of record JAGKTI010012461.1, read on the forward strand.
ATCTATTTTCTCCTTCTTTTTTCAAAAAAAAGACTGCCACCTTATATTTTATCTACTAAGGATCTGAAGATGTTTCACAAAAAGTTACATTATCAGTCTGTTATCACCCCTTGGGGAGGGGAGGGGAAGGATTACTTCTCCAGTATCCTTGCTTGTCTTAAGAGGCAACTAACGGTGGTCTTGTTGTCTCAAATCTTTCTCCCCTTTCTGTCCTCTGCTTCTCTTCTGTCCCACCTCTTTTCTAGGTATTTCTGTGTTTCTTCTGGCCTTTTTTTTTTTTTTCTCCTATCAGGTTAGACATTTGGTTTTATGGCACGAACAGCTAAATCCTTGCTGAGCTACAGATCTCATATAAGGCTCAATGAACGTCTGCAAGGGCCAAGCTGAAAGCCTCATATGAGGTACAATTTACATTGGTTATAAAACAATGACTTGGGATGGGTAAATTACCTTACCAAGAATCAACACAGCTGGTGTTAAGGACAACCCATTGACAGTGATCTTTCCTCCCTTCCTGGGTCAGGCTTTTCAACTGACAGAACACTTTAGCCACTTCACTGCTGGTCCACTATATCATCAAGCCTCTTCAACACCAAGCCACTCCAATGCCAAAACCACTTCAATTCAGAGACCACTTCAAAGCCAAGACCAACACCAAGACCTCTTCAATGACAAAACCTCTTCTATGTAACAACCATTTCACCACCCAGACCACTTCGACGCCCAGACCACTTCAATGCCCAGACCACTTCGATGCCCGGACCACCCTGACACCCAGACCACTTTGATGCCTGGACCACTCTGACACCCAGACCACTTCGATGCCAACACGACTTCACTGCCAAGATCACTTCGCTGCCATGACCACTTCAATGCCAAGATCACTTCAACTCCAAGCCCATATAGTACATCTTACAACACTTGTTCCTGTTGTCTAACACTACTTTATCTGGTCATGCAGATCTATAAACCTCAGCCAAGCAATTACTATGGTCAAGCAGACCCATCAACCACAGACAAGCAATCACTACTACTGGTCAAGCAGACCCATCAACCACAGACAAGCAATCACTACTACAGGGCCATACCCCGCAGTGACATGAAAACATAAAAAAACCATCTACACATGAGAAATGCAGTGGTCACATACAACATAATGGTAACATTGAATAAAATCAAGGTAAAATAGAATAAAATCATGGTAGAGTACAGTAAGCTAGAACAGAATTAACGTCAACACTCACGATTCAACCATCCTGCATCAATCTTACCCAAGATCACCTGCTTCTCCAAAGTCATCACTACCCTCTTTCTTCCCTGGTGCTGGAGCCATCACCACACACCCTAGGAAGTGGCATGCAAGGAATAGCAAGGCCTGAAGCAGGTAGGAAACAACCATAAAAGCTACCACGTGTGCCGCCACAATAATTGTCCGAGAGGAGCTGTTTACCAAACTGTCGTTGTGCGGGAACTGAGAACAACTGAGGGGGAATGTCTCTAGCAGACATTGGGTGAACTACCCAGCCAGCTAGGGCAGCACAACAGGGTTATTTCCGCTCAGCTGGGCACGAAAATGTTTGCACAGCCATACCATCCACCTGGACGCATGCATATTGTCCGGATAAAATGGAAAAATGTACGAATAATGGTTTTGAACAGCCAGATCGCAGCGTCCGGGTAATGGATTTTCCGGGTAATGGATATCTGCATAACAGAGGAATTACTGTATAGCTTTGTTCTGAATTACTGCCATATGGTCTTTGATACCTGGTGCTAGGAATCTTTTATTCAATTCAGTTCAGTCTCTTTTCAAGAAACTTTGTCCAATACTATTGATTTATTTGAGCTATTTCTTAATTTTTTCAGCATAAAGCATAATTTCAGATAACCCACAAGGCATATCAGCAACTAATAATGGTATACTTGTATTTTGGAACAATGGTACTAGGAATCCATTTTTCAACTCAATTCAGTCTCTTATCAAGAAACTTTGTCCAATACTATTCAGTTACAGTATCTGAGCTATTTCTTAATTTTTTCAGCATACAGAATAATTTTGGATACCCCACAAGGTGTATCAGCAACTAACAATGTTACAGTTGTATTCTGGAATGCTGTATAATGTTTTAAAGAATTGTACTGGATATGAAATGAGACTCTTGGAAATGGTTAGCATTAATTTAGTTGTGGTAATGGATATAGTTATGACTTAACATGACGTATCATGATGCTGATAATATGCTATCATGGCAAGAGAGCACTGACCTCCCTGGCGGTGGACTGCCTTGTGCACCCTGAGAGATTCCTCATGGCGGAAGACCTTACTGCAGACCTGACAGGGGAAGGAGTGTCCCAGGTGTGTGCGCAGGTGTCGCTTCATGGTGCGTGGTGTCTTAAACACTTTGCCACACTTGTCACATGCCTCATTGAGTGGCTGGTGTGTCAGGAGGTGGGCATCAAGACCACTCTTCTCAACAAAGCTCTTGCTGCACACTTTACACTACCAACAAAAGGTGAATAACCAACAGGATTTGGGTGGGTTAATTACAAAATAATATTCTTCTCTAGCCTACATTAGTGAAGTAAACCATTAAAAAATCCTGCATATTATAAATTCATTTGGCTTTGACTTACAACTCAAAACAGATAACTTGAATATGAAATGCATTGCAAGGTTAGTGGCACTGAAGAAGTGTACACATCATAGTTTATCTATCTGTTTCCAGATGCCTCAATCCCATAAGGCATAGGTGTCAAACTCATGGCCCTCGAAGACGAAAAGAATGGCCCGCGATGACTTAAGAAAAAACGAGAAATAACAACCGGAAAATCCCATAAATTTTGTCAAATGATCAAGTGAACAAATATTACAGCACTGTTGGGAAATATTTATTGATAATCTGATTGATAAAAATTCATTCATTCATTATCCAATCCTATGTCGCCCCACAGAGAAGCGTAGGAGCCCGGCGCTAGGCAAGTTGGTCCTGACATTTAAGATGAGAGTGACCAGCCTCACTCATCCCTGAATGGCATTACGTGAGCAATAAACCCCAACCACACCTTGGATATAAACCTTCACTGGCTCAATCTGATTGGAGTGCTGTAATTACCCACTAAACCATCAGGCGCCAAAATTTGGTCATATGGTTACCACCCAGCATAGTAAATGGTTTCCTGGTGTACAGGAAACCATTTGGCTTGTCACTCAGTGTGGAGTCACCCACAGGCAGAAGGACAAGGAAAGAATGAAGGCAAGAAAGACAGAAGAGGGAGTGTGAAGTCACCCATAGGCAGAAGGGCAAGGAAAGAATTAAGGAAAGAAAGATAGAAGAGGATTGAAGGAAAGAAGGATGGAGGAGAGGAAAGGGCAGACACCCGAGAGCACCACTACATCGAGTGAGTGGATGGTGAGTGCCCCCACCTACCACACATTGATAAAAATACCACTTGAATAATTTATTGGTGAACAGATATGTCACAAAACTTTTATTTAAATATTATCAATAACCTGAAGCAGAAGCCGATGCCACTACATGGGTTAGAAGGCGTACCGAACTTCTCCAAACATTTGAATGGGCTGCAGTTTTGCCGCATTATATATTAGAGTTTAGGTAGACTTGGCCTTCAGATCATCAACAGAACTGAAGTGTGGCCCTTGGGAAGGACTGAGTTTGACACCACTGCCATAAGGGGTGGCCACAAACAAATCCCCTCCTTGTAACCCTGTTCAGTGCCACTACATTGTCTTGCTCCCAGCTTACACCCCTCTCTCTCATATACCACTTCACTCCATCCCTCCATCTCATCCTCAGCCTCCCCCTCCCTCTCCCCCCCCCTCCACCTCACCCTCATACACTCTCCTCGTTAGTTTCTCGCTCTCTATCCTCTCCATATGGCCAAACCACGTCAGTGTACTTCTCCTCATGCTTTCTCTCACATCCACATCCACACCACAGCGCTCCTTCACTTCCTCATTTGTCAGTCTGTCTCTCCATGTAACTCCACATGCTCCTCTCAAATAACTAATTTCCACTGCTCTCACACTTGACTTGTGTCGTTACAACAAGGTCCAAGCTTCACTTCCATACATTAGAGTTGGTATCACAATACTGTCATGCAGTGACTTTTTTACTTCCATGCCCACTTCCCTGTTCCTTATCACTGCTCTTAAGGAATCAGCAACCTTTCTTCCCTGCTGTACCCTTTCAAGCACTTCACCCTCTAAACTTCCATCCTTACTCATCACATTATCCAAGCACTTAAACACACCCATATTTTCCATTTCCCCCTCATCCAGCCTCACTGTATATTCAGTGACTTCATTTCTCTCAAAGACCATAACTTTACTCTTCCCTACATTCACCATTAGATTCCATTTCTTACATACACTCCCAAAGTCATTCACCGCTCTTAGCAGTTCCCCTTCGTCTTCACTTAACAACACAGTATCATCTGCAAACAATGATACAGGGAGTTTTCAAACACTGCCCTCTCTCATTCGGGTCACTCCAACATGCACTGCCCTACCTTGTATCTCTTTTATAACCCCATCCATAAACAGACTGAACAACCATGGGGACATGACATATCCCTGTCTCAATCCAATATTCAGATAGAAAAATTCACTCAGTTCATTATTCACACACACTGCAGCCTTAGCACCCTCATACATACTCTTCATGGCATTCAACAACTTCCCATTTACTCTATATATCCTTAATACTTTCCACAATCCTTGTCTATCCACCTTGTCATACGCTTTCTCCAAATCCATGAAGGCCACATACAACCTCTTTCCCTTCTTTAGAAACTTTTCCACTAAACACCTAAGAATGAATATCTGATCAACATAACCTCTTCCCTTCCTAAAACCTTCCTGTTTTTCTCCAACTAATCCCTCTGTTATTTCCCTAACTCAGTCAATAAGTTTCCTACCATATAATTTTCCTATTACACTAAAAAGACAAATGCCCCTATGATTACCGCACACCTCTTTTTCCCCTTTTCCTTTGTACAGGGGAATAATTATACCTGACTTCCAATCCTCCAGGAATCTACCCTCCTCCCAGGCCAATCTGCACATCTTCCATATCCATTCTACTACTATCTCTCCCCCATGCTTCAGCATTTCACCACACACTCCATAAATTCCTGGGGCTTACCCCATTTTGACTTTCTTCAGTGTTTCCACTACTTCCATCCTACTGATTCCTTCCTCTCATCTCACCTCCCTTCTTCTCCCAGCCATTCCCCAGCCACTTATACTTGCATTACTTTCATTCTCTACATTCAACAATTCCTTGAAGTGTTCTCTCCATCTTCTCACTTTTTCTCCCATCTCCACTAGCAATATACCAATTTTCCCTCCCCTACTTACTTCTTTATCACCCTGTCTAACTCTACCTCTTTCCAGAACATTTTCTTACATTCCCTCCCCTTTACACTCAAAATTCCTCATCCACTCTCTTCTTACTCTCTCTTACTAATCTTTTCACCTTTCTCTTCCTCTCTATATATAACTCTCTCTTCTGTCTCTCAGCTTCCTCCATGCCCCTGTTTCTCATCCACTCACTATACAGTATGCTTTCTTCTTTTGTGCCACAGCCTGTCTCACCTCTTCATTCCACTATGCTGTTCCTTGCACTCCCTTTTGTCTTCTCTTCACCCAACACACCACCTCACATGCTGTATAGATTTCTTCTGTGAATATCTTGCACACACCCTCTGTGTCCCCCATCTGCTCCAAATCATATTTACCCAATCGTTCCTCCACTTCTCTCTTACATTCGGCCTTTTTTTCATCCTCTTGCAATCTTTCTACCCTCCCTGTATGGACTGCTTCCTCCTGTCTTTCCATTCTCCTCTTCCTCCTCCATTTCATTTGAACCTTGACTTTCACCACTACCAACTGGTGGTCAGAAAGTCCACTCCCCCAACCTCTGTATGGTCTTACATCCATTACACACTTTCTCACTGTATCACCCACACACATATATATCAATCATTGCCTTCCGTTCATTCAGTTCACTACCCTCTCTTCTCAACACTTGCCTTGTATACCTGTGGAACATTTCCTGTCTAAAGAGGGTACTGGCTATCACCAGCCGCGGCTCAGTGGGTTAGAGCGCTCCGCTCTGGCCGTAGGGTCGGAGGATCAAATCCACCCAAGGGTCATTGGTAGACATCAGGAAGGGCATCCGGTCATAAAATGCTACACGCTCCAATCCAAAAAGGCTGACGCATGCAAGCATGTTGCAGCCTTCAAAAACGAAACGAAAGGAAACGAAACGAACCCCCTCCCTGCACAAATGTCCACTAGAGCACAGCCATTCTCATCCACTTCTGCAGGCACACCCCTCTCACCAACTACTCTATCCACCTTCACATTCCATACTTTTCCATTCATCCTTTATCACCACTACTAGCTGGATGAACGTAATACTGAGTTAGAGCTTCACACCAAACAAAGGCCTACCATTCATTGTTAACATAGCAGTCTGAAGCCTTGGTACTCTACCTGAGATGCAATTCATGCACAGCTATTGTCGACTATTAGGGTAGTACTGTAGTTCGAAGAACTCTTGGATTCCATGAGTAACAATGAACAATAGGTCTTCATTTGGAATAAAACCCTGGCCACAACTTCCTTCCAGCCACTGATAAGGGTAGATGGTGATAAAAAATTATGACCTGAGTGTTTACATCACACATACAACTTTGGAAATAAACGTGTCATCTGATCCGTACAGGTACTGACCACAAAGGAGCGGTTGCCCAGGTGGTAGTTGAGATGGCGAAGAAAACGGCTGCGGCGGTGAAAGGTCTTTCCACAGTATGGACACCCTTGTTCAGCATGATAGCCCTGGTAACCCCCACTCTCCTGCATGCATCCTCCAGCTGCAACCACATCCACCTGCACCTTGCTCTCCCTAATGCAAATTTCGAATTGTAGTGAATCTCGCCACTTTCTTTTCCAGGAAGGTCTAGTTTACGTAAAACTACTTTGTTTTGGTTCGGTTAAGTTAGGTTATTGTTAAGGTTAGGTTTGGTTAGATTAATGTATAAAGTTCATCCACATTAACCTGGTGGAGAGTTTCATCCCCTGCAGTTTTTTCTCATAACACAGGAGCAGAATAAGTCAATACCACAGCTCTACAGCCTTTCCATAGCATTTCTTTGTGACCAGTATCATATTCTCCTGTTAATTTCTTGCTTCAGCTAAGCATTCATGACAAAGGAATGGTAACTTAAGCAGGTTAAGATGGTCAGAGTATAGCATTAGGTTGTCAGATGATGTTAGTTAAAGGTTATCAAAGTTTGATTCATCATCCTTGAAAGAGAAAACTTAGCACTGGTGTTGAAATGACTTACAGTCTCTAAATACCATATGCATCCTACCATGACAAGTCTAGGGCATGGAAGAGCATGGGGAAGGAAGGAGGTAAACAGTGAATTACACATGATGAGGAAACACACTGAGAGAGAAAGTCATGAGAAGGAGCAGCTGGAGAGTGATTTAGAGAGAAAATAAAAAAAATACACTGAGAAGAAACAGTTGTGAACATGAGATGATATGGGGATACCTGCAGTAGCCTGATCAACCAATGCTAGACAGCTCCTGTAAGACGAAATAACTAGGGAGGAACAGAATTGCAAAGTGAGGAAAGGATAGAGAAAGAAAAGGAGGGTAGGGTGTAATTTACTGGAAAAAGTGAGAAAAAAGATCTAAATGCAAAACAGGAAGGAAGAAGCTACCAAAAGTAAATAGCTACCGATACATTTTATTGCAGGTACAGTACTTAAATATGTACAGCGCACCCTCATTTTATGATGAGGATGTGTCTGAAAAAATCCATTGCATGATGATTTATTAAATATAGGTCAATTATGACATAAGTTCAATGGGAAAACGTTTTGGCCTAGGATCACCCACCCAACAGAGTCAAACCAAGTTTTCATCTCAGCTGGTTGTTATTTCATTTCACTGCACTTCATTTGCTGCTTACCATCAAAAATAAGTCTAAAAACATGTTTCAGATTCGCCTAAACTGGTATATAGTTCACTTCACTACACTTCACTTGCTTTTTGAGTTCCAACACAACAATACTGTCCCATCACCAACATTAACGCACCCAGCAGTGACGAGTGGAAATGCCATCTTAGAACAAACAAATGACTGGAAGTGTAAGAATGATCGTAAAAGTAAAAATAGCAACTGTAACTGTGAAAATTCTATCATATGTATATAAATAAATTAATATATATATATATATATATATATATATATATATATACAGTAATCCCTCCAATATCCGACGTAATAGAGCCAAAGGCATGTCCGGATATTGGTTTTGTCCGGATATTGGTCCTGAAGCTCCAGCACTGGTTTTTCATGACCCTAACCTAACCTAACCTAAATCAGAAAACTACCTTCCTACCTCCCTAGTGGACATGTATAGCACTTATTTAGGTCCCTTTTCACATAAATAANATATATATATATATATATATATATATATATATATATATATACAGTAATCCCTCCAATATCCGACGTAATAGAGCCAAAGGCATGTCCGGATATTGATTTGGTCCGGATATTGGTCCTGAAGCTCCAGCACTGGTTTTTCATGACCCTAACCTAACCTAACCTAAATCAGAAAACTACCTTCCTACCTCCCTAGTGGACATGTATAGCACTTATTTAGGTCCCTTTTCACATAAATAATGCATACATAGCATGAATTTATTGAATTTTAACCAAAAAATGATGATTTAGGGGTGAGTGAGTCATAGGAGCTCAGAACTTGCCAGCATAGTATAAGTAAGTATCGGACATGGAAATCATCTTTTCTCACATTTTATGCACTAAATTATTGGATACAAAGCATCAAATACAGTAAATGATGTTAA
>JAGKTI010012462.1:0-14293 GCA_018397915.1 Birgus latro
CTTACACTGGAGCAACAATTCTGATTTTGATGGTATCACTGTTGTGCAGAGGCCCTCACCTCGCCGCCAGAACTGGTACGTTTCACTACCATGATGGTAACCGACTTTCCTCGAACCTTCAGCTTCATGGAGCAGAAGTCCAGTTCACACCCCATGGACATCAGATAGTCAAGACCCAGAAGACAAGGATCCTCCATGTCAGCCATGTAAACTGGAAGAGTAGCCTCTTGCCCTGCCACTTCAATCTGGACATCCAGGGGTCCATTCAGTTCCACACAGTGCCCAGTTACACAACACAGTTGTTCCTATGACTGGCAGATACCGATGATGTAACACATCAGGCCTCACAAAAGTCTGCACTGAGGCCAAATCAATCACCAGGGAACACTTCTTTCCATCTATCCTTCCATCTATTCGCACACTGTCAATTGCTGTTCTCTTGCATTTTCTTGGCGGTGGGGCTACTTGGGAAAAGCTGGCTGGTGGCTGCCCCTTCGCACCAGCCTCCACTAGTTTTCCGCTTCTTTCTCGTCTTCTGCAACCTTCTTATCGTCCTTTTTCTTCTACGGACACTCAGAACTGAAGTGTCCCACCTCACTACATGTCCAACATGCTCTTGTTACAACTGAAGATTTCCTTACACTACTCTGTTCTTGCTCCTTTTTCTATTTGTGATAATCCTCCTTCTTGTGCTCCGGCTTCCCGGAGAACCAGCAACCTCCACTGGTCTTCTCCTGTCCCCTCTTCCACTTGTAGCAGTCTTCTTTTCTGTGTCCTGGCTTCCCACAGCACCAGCAACTTCCATCAAATTTTTCCATTTCACATACCTGCTCCTTTCTTGCCTTGAATCCTGCACTACGACCTGCCTGAAAAGTGGACGTACTAGACCTGACAAAGGACTCAAACTCTAGAGCCCTGGCAAGTTCGTCTTGCATGCTTCTGGGTTGTGCCTGCTTCACCTGCAATTTCAACTCTGCGCTGTCAAGAGCATCAATGAATGGTCCCTCAGTAGAATACCCAACAGGTTGGGTGCTGTTCCAGGGTACGCCATATATGCCATACTCTCCAGGTCATGAGCAAGCTGCTGTAGGGGTTCTCCCCGCGCCCGTAAACGGCTCCAGAATCTTGCTCTGTAAACCTCAGTCTGGTACACTCTTTCTCACGTTCCTCGTGCTCACGCTCTTTCTCACGTTCCTCACGCTCCTTCTCGCGTTCCTCACGCTCAAGCTCTTTCTCGTGCTCACGCTGAATGTTCCGCTCTTCACGGGTGGCATTCTCACATTGGTGCTCGTAATTGCAGCACGACAGGACATAATTTCTAATTTCCTTGGGGTTAGTAAGCCCCATATCCTTGGCTTCCTGCAGGTATGTACTAGTTTCAATGATGCTCAGACTGAGAGTAACTAAAGACTGAGTGAATACTGATATTGTGCAGCAGTCTACCTGACTAAAAGTGAGTGAGTGATTTCGTTAATAATTTCAAGCTAGGAATTTATATCCTGGCGAGGCCACCAGATGTCAGGGGGAAAATTAAAATGTGTCTATGGACACTTGGAATAACTATCGAGTCGATTATCACGAGAGAATCGACCCGTGAAATCAAGTAGCGATTTCACTTTTATGCTGGCTTACTTCGCCAATTCTACAGAGTCGAGAATTTATAAACTTTCTCAACAGTACATAGCAGAGACTAAACGCTCAAGAATGCCGTATTACTGTACTGTTGGCCTCTGAGAAAATTAGGTTCTGCCCTTAACATTCAAAAAATAATAATAATAATAATAAACAGGATCTTGGCTGAGCCAATCTCCTAGCTGGCACAACTGATTTAAGAATTAATACCAAGAGCTGGCCTAAGTACCAGTCGTGATTAATATAAGGAGTTGTGCTAACTTGGAGTAGCAAAAGTGTACTAAATATGTGGGGAAATAAAGCACGACTGTTACATTTAACAACGCTCAAGAAAACGAACTTTAAATTTATTAATTTCAAGAAAGTAAATTTATGTTACATGAATCTATTCAAAATCAAGAAAGGGAATTGCACTCACTCAAGCACTCAGACAAATAACTAAATAAAGCACTAAGCTAAATAACTAAAGAACCGTAATCCTAGGAAAAACAAAAGAAATACTAATCAGTAATGAGACCGCCGCTAATACAGTCGATCACCAGGCTGGTGGGAGCTTCGGACTCCAATACAGCCGAGACTTCTGAGATCGCTAAGAGAAGAGACCCGCTCGAGCTTTGCGCATGGCACATCCACACTCCGAGACTGTCACTTGGATGACTGACTCAATGCTTGATCTAAACAGAGGCATTGTGTGAAAAGAGCGTGGCCACCTAACGGCTAGGGAGGCAGAAACGACAATTCAGAAATTATCGCTCAGAGGAATGCACTGGCTGTACATAAAGACAGTCACTTGCGAAAGAATGACGAAAGTTTTGAAAATTTGATGCAAATACAAGTACACGAGTGGATGGCTTAGAGACTGAGCGAAATCTCATGCATTTCAGAACTATTTGTTGCTCCCACAAAATCAATCAATGTCACGATTTACGATACATAATTTCACGATGTAGAAAATTCGTGACATGCACATACCACCAGACGCCCACCTGCACCCAAACGCACCTCTTGGCAGTGCGCTGAGTGCCAGGTTCTCCTCTGCGTACCCTGCTTTTTTTAGTACCACTGCCTGAAAAACTTCTAAAACAGTGTCAAGGGGAATGTAAATAATGTGTGTAAATAATGTGTAAATAGCAAGTGAAAGGATTGGAGGTAAATATTATTGAACAATGGAATATAGTTTTATATGTTACTGCAAGTGACAGTCCGTGACCTAGTGTAAATAATTTGTAATATAAGAATATGAGTACAAATAGCTGGAGTAATGAAAGTGAAAGCTTCGAACCCTACGTTGTTTTTACTAAACAAGAAAGTGAATGCCTGGAGTGAAAATAAACTACAATTAGTGAAGTAAACTTATCGATAAATACTGTGGATATATACAAGTGTAATAAAGTACTAGAAATAATAAAGTGTGAGTGTGTATATGAATAAGAAATCACAGAATACAAGCGGTAAATGAGAAAGTAAATTCCTGGAGTGAAAATAAATTACAATTACTGAAGGAAACTTATCGATAAATACTGTAGATACATATGTGTTATAAAGTAATAGAAAAAATAAAATGTGAGTGTGTATATGAGTAAGAAATGAGAGAATATGAACGGCGAACTAGCGTGAGCAAGAGAGTGGGAGGTTCGTATGTGCTTGTGTTTCACATTGCTTTCACAGTGTTTTTTTTTTTGGAGTATGGATTCAAAACTACTTGGAAATCATTGAATAGTGTTTCTAGTGATAATATCTGGCAGTGGTATTCATATTATGGGAAGTCGGGAAGTGTAAAGTGGAGACTTAGTTACTCAACTTCAGAAGTCTCCACAAGTCCTACGGTAGTCAACGAGTGCTAAAAAAAACATCCTAGGAGAAAGCTGTAGGTATGTGCCATAAGCATATTTAATTATAATATTGTAGGACTAATAACTGATTTTTGGCAAATATTTTTGAAAAGTAAGTTGGAGCGCGAATTTGCCCCACGGGATGGGCACAGTGCACCTCCGACAACCCTGCGGTTTAAGGGTTAATGCTCTCCAACTTCACTTCATAGTTCTCACAAGCACTGGAGCTATACAAGCTTTACTAACTGCATTTACAAACCACTGTGTGCCAAGAACAATTCATTATTTTCACAAGTACAGAAGATAATCGTCACTAATTGCAATAATATTACACTTAATGCTTCCTAGGAACACTTCACAAACTTCCCTAACTGCACTGACACTACACTATACTCTAACTAAACTGAAAACCGACTAAACTTGTTCTAGGCTCTTCCCCATCATTATATAACCTTCTTTGCTTCTCCAACATTCTAGGACTTGCTGGCCCCTGTACCTGCCCATAGTAACAGCAGTTACCAACTCGGAGACAACCAAAACATGCTAGAGTTTTCTTACATTGCATAACACTGTAAATTATTTAGCATACAAACTTAAATTAAATGTCATAATTTAACAAGTAATCACATAAAACATTATAAAGAAAAAGAACAGAAAAATTAGTGCATAACTACGAAACAACTATGCTCACAAACAGCAGGCAAACTGACAACACTGACTCGTACCGAAACCTACGGTACGGGAAACGTCGAGAAAAATTTCACCTACCTAACTGGCAAATCTTGCCTCTTAACAATATCTTGCATTGACTTCAGATGTAGATCCCAGTTACCCATACATTCACCTTTAATAAACACTTGCAATATTGCTGCCATTTCCAAATACTGTAGTCACATCTTAGCAGTGTATTTGTTCTACATTGTATCTTTTGCTGCTTTCAGTTTTTTATTTATGTTTTGGAGGACCTGTGAGTAATATAAAATCTCAATTGTGATTGCATTCTTTTGTTCCTTGCCCCCTAAAACAATAGGTGTAAACACTGACAGTTAAATTCAAGATCCTGGTCACTGACTTGTTGCAAGAAATATTTTGTAATGGCGGCCTTTTAGGATTTATGCAAATTAGGTGTCAACAATTGACCCATTGTAATAAATACTGTCATAAACATGTTCCTTGAGCCTGGAAACATGGGTATAGACACCAGAATTAAGTCCACAATAGTCTCAGATCCCGAGATACAGGCAAAAGTAGTTTGAATAATGGCAATTTTTGATTTATGCAAATTAGGCATTATTCCACTACTTCGATTTCCCTATACTTTTAATATGTTGTTTTATGAGCTATTTCAAATAAAACCTTTGTTAGTCCCGTAGGGCTTTCAAGCGTGGTTAGTCCGATGGGGCATTACAGTACCCCAATACAAAAATACATGTAGTGTTACTAACATGTAAAATATATTCACACTGCTGTTTCAGCAATCAATAATGAAAAGATTGAATGTCTTGTAGGTGGTGTTTATTAATTTATAATAATAAAATACAATAAATTCTAATATCAGTAAAAAAATAACAAATGGACTCGTATCTCATTTGTTAGGTAAACACGCACAGGAAAATACATTTTGTGATTTTTAAAACAAGTATAATGAAAAACAATATGGAAAAATAAGATTTAAAAAAACAATCTATATCACAATATGATCTAAATGGTTAGTCTGATGGGGTGACTGGACACCCTGGGGGAGGAGGAAGTGCCCCTCTTACTGCACCAGAGGCCACCAGAGGCAGGACTAAACCAATCCACATGCTCCCTCCCCTCACTGAATCAAGAGAGTACTGGAACGGAGAGAAATATTCGAATTACATGAGCTTTAAAAAAAAAAATTGGGTGCCAGGACACCCCACCTGACTAACGAAGGGTTAAATTCGGGAAAAATGGATTCTGTGGCAATTTCTTTTGGGATGAGCCCCCCCCTTTTTGTCATATTTTGATTGGCCTATGGTAAAGAAGTCACTGTTTGGCCATTTCAACAGCCATTTCCCGTTGCCCCCCCCCCCCCCCCCAAAAAAAAAGAAGAGAAAATGACTCCCAGATTCAAATCTTGCTTGTTCTAGACTACGTGACTGGGAGTCGTCCATGCGATCCACCATTATATTCCTTTATCCCACGTTCAATACATGTACTGTATTTTATCTTCCTTGTCAGGTCTGTGTGGTCTGTAGTCTTTCTCATGGCATCCTCCTCCTCCTCCTTCTTGTTATCCTATTCCTCACTTTTTTATTTCTAAACTGAAAATACTCTTTATTAATCTCTCATTAGCCCCTCACTCTCTCTCTCTCTCTATCTCTATCTCCCTTTTATGGCCAGACCAGAAAATGATACACGGTCTGCGTCTGCTTCTATACTTCCTTAATAATCTATTGCTTCTAATAACGTTCAAGTGTCAGTTTCAATTTCTTTTTCAAGAGTGTTTTTTTTTTCAGAAATCGAGGAAAAACATTATATTGCACTTTTTTCCAGTTTCTCACCAACACAGAACACAACAAATGCAACACTAGTATAGATAACAAGAATTATTTCTTAGTGTATGTCCTTATTTTTTTCAGAATAACTATAGAATCATATGTGGCACCCTACAAAGTCACCTTTTCGCAGTCCACATCAGAAATCCTTCAAGAACTTGGTCGCCTGCTGTATTTGGGAGTATCTACAGTGGACGGCCTCAGGGACTCCTTCGTTATGAGGTGAGTGGCTTTTATCTATTTATTTATTTATTTATTTGTTGCCTTATTTATACATAATTGTATATCACTTAAATATAGTCTTTATCTGACGCTGATTCTACAATGTCAACTGGTAACTAGAGGACCGATAGCTCTGCAGACAGCTTAAAATATACTGGCACAATTTGTCATTACGGGATAGATAACTATCATACTATATATATTTAAATGAAATAAGCTTTCTGTATCTGACCCTCACGAATTATGGACATGGTGGCATTATATTATTTTAAGGAAAGCATGACGATTAATTTCTAGTGATGGGCTTAATTTGTAAGATCGTTTTAGTTAAATGGTGGGGGAGCGTGAATCTTGGAAATACCGATATTGGCAACACAGTATTAAGTACATTTAATACTAGTTCACGGGGAAGTTAAGGATGACTAATGAGTGAACAGTTTTTACTGGATGATACGCCAATTACCAGTCACATATTCATATTGTGTTACATTAGGTTATTACACATGTGCTATCTCACATCACTTGCACCTCACCACATCACTTGCACCCCACCACATCACTTGAACCACCTCACCTCAGTTGTACCCTCCGTTGCTCCAAACTGGAGTCAAACACTTGAAGCCTGCTGCACCTAGGTTTTCTGCTCCGGTGTAACCGATTGCCTTAATTATTTTGTATCTGGAGTATCTAAGAAGGTAGTGGCTGGCCACTTGGACGTAGTGACCCAGATAAGTGTCTGGCGGGAAATATTAGGTGCCAGACTTGTTTACACTGACGCACCAAATTTAACTCGCATAAAATTGGAAAGTGGTAGGTGATGGCAAGCATCATCCACTCACTTGATGTAGTGCTGCTTACTTCTTCCTTAACCTGTCACGTCCCGACAAATCTCCTACCTCCGATACCCCCCAGTCCCAAGCAATTTAGTTTTTTTTTTTTTTTTACTCAAACCTTCGCTTTTGGTGAGAAACATCGAAAATTTATAGAGAAAACGCCCTCCTGAGCTTATAAATGTTGCTACAGGTGACAAGTCAGCCTTACCTTTCATTTTCTCTCAGGGTATCTGGCCTCAAAGCAAACGAACTCTGGGAGGGTAAACTAATTCAAGCCATTTTGAATTACGTATTTATTTATTTATTTGGTACGAATTTATGTGTAGTACAAGACTATACTGGTTTTCACACAATTATATAGGCAATAGAAGCTTCGTCCAGTCACCAAACACATCCACATATGGCACCTTCCTTTAAAACATTACCACCTCATCATTTCTGTTTGATTCTTGCTCTAGCTTCTTTATTTCTTTGTCCTCAACCTCAGGAATCACTTTCACCGTGAATTTCGTCATTGGAGAGACTGTGGTGCGACATGTCTTTACTGGTCAGGTCACTGCTAACAGGTGAATTTCTGACTGTGGTGGTGGGGGGGGGGGAGGGAGGGGGAGTCAGGTGGGATCAGGCAGTATCCCCACTTGACAGCAGATAGAGGAAGGTCCCCATATATGCATACCAAAAATCACCCGTGAAACTTGATAACTGTGCAAATTATCAACCTTGCAATTGCGAGATGTACCGGTACGTCGATGGGTCTAGCTGTGACAAAACGTTGCGACAAACTCATACATTGATGGGACGCCTCGGGTTAACCTTTTTCATTCTTTTTGTCTGCCTTCCCTTCTTCCTATTTCTCCCATGTGCCTGTCACTTTTTTTTTTTTTACTTTTACTCTTCTTCCCTTTTCAGGTTACTTCACACTGAATGACTAGCCTAATGACTTCCTGTAAGCCAGGAAACCATTTACAACGCTGGATGGTAACCATATAACCAACCCATACGTGTTTCCTACGGGTCATCAAGTGGGTTGGCGGAGGGTTAGTGGCCATCCCTATAAAGCAACTAACTCAAAGACAGATGGCCATCCCTTAGGGATTGTGGCATCTGTCTATAGATAGATAGATAGATACACAGACTTTACAGTATATTGTTTTGTTATGCTTAGTAACAAATATAACAGGAAGTGTGACGTTTTGCTGGAATGTTGGCCTTCCTTTAAACTATGCTCCTTTTACTCTAACTCGGCTTAAAATTGCCACATATATTTTTGCATTTGTGTGTAAGAGTCAAACCTCTCTGCATCTGGCTTTCTGTCAACTCTTAAAGCTCTAGGGACAACTAATCTGTTTTTGTCTATTCGTGTTTGCTTGTTTCAGATGGTTCGATTTTTCCCATTTGTGAGCGTCAGAAGATATTAGTGTTTCTGTAGCTTTCATTTACCTCATCACTAAAATTGTCCTCGCTTGAGTTGAATAAAACCATCAAGAGGCTGCAAAGAGGGATAATTATAACAGCATTAGTGTGACGATGTTAATGAGTCTCACTACTGATGACATTGACTGGGTCCTTCAGTTAGGAAAATCTCACCAATAATTATTGTTTTTTTTAAAGAAAATAAGAACGAGGAGAATCCATTATAGGAAAAAGAATAAAACTCCTGATAATCATCCGGTTGCTTTTTTTCTTCCTTTTCTTTTGATAAGGCTGTCCAAACGGGTGTGGCTGAAAAGGGTTTTTACGTATCGGGGGTTAAAATTCATTGATCATATTCTGTCACTCATGTAATGTCAAATGGTCACCTAGCCACGACCCCCTACGCTCCATGTGGTACAATAGAAAATTGATTAACAGGAGAATGAAAAAAAAGAGGGGAAGAAGCCATGATGTGGAAATAATAAAGGATCATCGTGATCATCATTCTAATCATCATCCAGACTTTCTTCCCGCACACAAAGATTGGCTGAGGTAGGGTGCAAAGCCTAAAAGAGGATGAACTAAACAGCACATGGAATCCTGACTCCACCTCACAGGCAAGTCTTCCTCCACTAAAGACTAAAACTCGTATTAACCCAAGGTATCCCATCGACATATGGGTACGTCGCAATGTTTTGTCACAGCTACACCTATCGACGTATGGGTACGTGGTGCAATTGCAAGGATCATAATTTGCACAATTTTCAAGTTTCATGGGTGATTTTTGGTACAGATGTGGGAGACCTTCCTCTACATGCTGTCAAGCGGGGATACTGCCTGGCCCCACCTAACCCCCCCTCTCCCCCCCTCCCCCCCACACTGGCCAATTCACCTGTTAGCAGTAAGCTTGCCAGTAAAGGTATGTTGCCCCACGATCTCTCCAGTGACGATTTTCACGATGAAAGTAATTCCTGGGGTGGAGGACAAAGAAATAAAGAACCTAGAGCTAGAAACAAACAGAAGTGATTAGGTAATAATGTCATAAAGGAAGGTGCCATATGTGGATGTGTTTGGTGACTGAACAATGCATCTATTTCTTATATAAATGTGTGAAAACCAATATAGTCTGTTACTACACATAAATTCGTACCAAATACATAAATAAATATGTAATTGAAAGTGGCTTGAATTAGTTAACCCTTCCATAGCTCGTTTTCTTTAGCCAGGTACTCTGAAAAATAAGGAAAACGTAAGGTTGTATGACACCTGTATTTCTCTATGAATTTTCGATGTTTCTCACCAAAAGAGAAGGTTTGAGCCAATAAAAAAAAAAATCCAAAAATGCTCGGGATTTTGGGGTATTGTAGGTTGGAAATCGGTCTGGACGTGACGGGTTAATAATGGTAAAATCTTTTAAGGTGAACTCAAGGCAAGAATCAAACATCTTTTATTTACGTGTTATTTTGTTATCTGGACAATTTCTTAAGATGAGATTTTTTTTTGCTGGGAAGGTTAGATCAAGCCTTGAAGAACCTTCGCAATAGTAATTGCCCCCTGATCAGACTAAAACCGTAGGGTATATAATTATGAAGCAACAATATAAAGACAGAGAGGTTGCAGTAATCTCTCTCTCTCTCTCTCTCTCAGGCGGGCTCACGTGAACAGCCAGGCTTACCTCAAGTTCGTCATTGCCCAGAGCTACATCACTGTGGACGGATCTCAGTCAGTGTACATAGGCAGAGAGGGGATCCTGCCTATTGCTATCGCCTGGCCAATACCCCACGATGCTCCCTATAAACATCTTCTTGACAAGTACATCCTGGCCATAAGGGAGGTGAGATGAGTTTATACCATTATCATCCATCCACCCAACCATTACCATTTCATATATGCATACATCCACCATCCATCCATTCGTCCACCATTCGTACATTCATCCTTATATCATCGTCATTAACAACAACGTCAAACATCAACAATATCTTCATCTGTTATACTGTACAGCATTAATTCATTCATCATCATCATCATCATCCATTAAATATCTTTATTTTTTACATGTGTTCGTTTCTTGATATAGTCAGGGGTCCCCCAATTCTTCACCTGACTGACTTATTCATCCAATTTTAGATTTTCATTGACGATCAAAGTAATTCAGTAAACACCACTGTAATTACCTAATACCGTTACGAATAATAATAATGATAATAATAAAAATAACGCCTATCCATCTATCTATTGCCAGACGCCTTAATCCCCTCAGAGGTGACCACAAACAAATCGCTTCCATGTCTTCTTGTCTCCCGCCATGTCACTGCTCTGCTCTCAGCTCACATCCCCCTCTCTCATATACCTCTCCACTCCATCCCTCCACCTCATCCTCGGCCTCCCCCTCCCTCTTCCCCTCTCCACCTCACTCACATACACTCTCCTCGTCAGTCTATCACTCTTCATCCTCTCCAAATGGCCAAACCATCTGAACGTGTTTCTTCTAACGCTTCCCATCACATCCACATCCACATCAAAACACTCTTTCACTTCTTCATTTGTCAGTACCGTATGTCACGCCATGTGACTTCACATGCTCCACTCAAATAACTCATTTCCACCGCCCTAACTTTTGACTTCTGTCCCTCCAACAAGGTCCAGGCTTCACTTCCATACATTAGAGATGGTATCATATGGCTGTCATGTAGTAACTTTTTCACTTCCATGCTCACATCCCTGTTTTTTAACACAGCTTTCAAGGAACCAGCAACCTTTCCTTCTTGCTGTACCCTTTCAAGGACTTCACCCTCTAAACTTCCATCCTTACTCATCACACTACCCAAGTACTTAAATGCACTCACATTTTCCATTTCCTCCTCATCCAGCCTCACTGTACATTCACTGACTTCACTTCTCACAAAGACCATAACCTTACTTTTCCCTACGTTCATCTTCAGGTACCGTTTCTTACACACTCTCCCAAACTCATTCACCAAGCCTTCCAGCTCTCCTTCGTCTTCACGTAACAACACAGTATCATCTGCAAACAAGAGTATAGGGAGTTTCCAAACACAGTACTCTCTCATTAGGGCTGCTCCAACATCGACTGCCCTACCCTGTATCTTTTCTATAACCCCATCCATATACCAGACTGAACAACCATGGAGACATGGGACATCCCTGTTTCAATCCAACCTTCAAATAAATAAATTCACTCAGTTCACCATCCACACGTACCGCAGCCTTAGCACCCTTATACATACTCTTCATGGCTTTCAGAACTTCGCATCTACTCCACATATATCTTAATACTTTCCACAATCCTTGTCTATCCACCCTCTCGTATTCTTTCTTCAAATGTATGAAGGCTGCATACAACGTCTTTCCTTTTTCTAGAAACTTTTCCACTACAGAT
The DNA here is from genome assembly GCA_018397915.1 of Birgus latro. Taxonomy (NCBI): domain Eukaryota; kingdom Metazoa; phylum Arthropoda; class Malacostraca; order Decapoda; family Coenobitidae; genus Birgus; species Birgus latro. The sequence goes on from JAGKTI010012462.1 coordinate 11,858, forward strand.
CGAAGAATGAATATCTGATCTACACAACCTTTTCCCTTCCTAAAACTTGCTCTTCTCCAACTAATTCCTCTGTTATTTCCCTAACTCTGTCAATAAATACCCTACCATATACTTTTCCTATTACACTAACAAGATAAATGTGTCTTCAGAGAAAATGGATGATATTTAAAAAATAATAATAATAGATCTATCATACATTTCGTACTAAAAATTTTGATATCATTAATGGGAAGGATGTGTGCGATGAGTATTAACAAAGGCATTGGTATATTAGTGAGGTTTAGTCGTAAGTCACCACTTCTAGGTTCAGTCTGTTCCTGTGCTTTGTTAGAAGCGCATTTGCATGGCTAGAACCATCTTAAACCATGTAAGAACTTGTGAATGCAAGTAAAAATGGCTCAACTACTGCACACAGCCGGGAGTGTTTAGCAACAGTATTTACACTACTCCAATAGTCACTCATTGAGGCTTTTACTTCTGAACAGTGATTTCGAATCGAGTTTCTAAAAGTTTTTCCTGTAATTGAGAGTCAGTTGTCGTGCTGAAAATTTTAGCACTCATTGAAATTTTGAAAATATCACACCGCTGTAACACCAGTGTAAGGGAGAAAATTTTAGGTTCCCTTATAATGAAGATTATCTAAATATCACACCGCTTTACCCACCAGTGTATGGGCGGTACTTTGACTGAATGAATTTATTCGATGTTTACTGATTACTGCCAAAGAAGATATCCTAGAGTTATTTAAGAAGGCCTCGTTAATAGATTAACACTAGGAAGAAATAACTACAGGTAGTAGTAGAATTAATTTGGTATGCTGCCACCACCCAGCGATTGCCAGGAAAAATAAATAAAAATAAAAGATATTAGTCCCGTACAATGAAAGAGGGGACAATGAGGCCTAGGACAGCAAACAGGGTAGCGTGAGAAAAATATATAAGAGCGTGGATTTTACAGATAGTAACATGCCTTGCGGGCCACTCAACCTCATAATCAACTTCCCAGAGGTATTTAGACCAAACACATACGAAAAATTAAATAACTATATTACTATCCTTAATATACATATATTGAAATAACCTTCGAACAAGATATAGTATCAGTAATCCCTCCATTATCCGACATAATAGAGCCAAAGGCATGTCAGGATATTGGTTTTGTCTGGATATTGGTCCTGAAGCTCCAGCACTGTTTTTCATGACCCTAACCTAACCTAACCTAACCTAAATCAGAAAACTACTTTCCTACCTCCCTAGTGGACATGTATGGCACTTATTTAGGTCCCTTTTCACATAAATAATGCATACATAGCATGAATTTATTGAATTTTAACCAAAAAATGATGATTTGGGGTGAGTGAGTCATAGGAGCTCAGAACTTGCCAGCATAGTATAAGTAAGTATCGGACATGGAAACCATCTTTTCTCACATTTTATGCACTAAATTATTGGATACAAAGCATCAAATACAGTAAATGATGTTAATTGCTACCAGAAAAATGGTTAGGTTAGGTTAACTTAGGTTAAGTTTGGTAAGGTTAGGTTAGGTTATGACCGGACATCAAATTCACTGCTTCAACCTTTTTCATAGCTGGTGCACTTAATAACCATGAATGAAAGAATTAAATTAAAAGCAGGAAATTATGATTAACACAATGTTAGGTTAGGTTAGGTTAGGACTGGACATGAAATTCACTGCTTCAACCTTTTTTCTAGCTGTTTTACTTAAGAACCATGCATGGAAAAATTAAATAGCAAGCTGGAAATTATGATTAACATTTAGGGTAATTTTTTAACACATGTACAGCATGATGAAAACAGGTTAGGCATGAAAATCTTTATGGTAACCATAGGTTAGGTTAGGTTAGGACCGGACATGAAATTCATGCTTCAACCTTTTTTCTAGCTGTTTTACTTAAGAACCATGCATGGAAAAATTAAATAGCAAGCAGGAAATTATGATTAACATTTAGGGTAATTTTTTAACACATGTACAGCATGATGAAAACAGGTTAGGCATGAAAATCTTTATGGTAACCATAGGTTAGGTTAGGTTAGGTTAGGACCGGACATGAAATTCACATCTTCCACCTTTTTTCTAGCTGTTTTACTTAAGAACCATGCATGGAAAAATTAAATTGCAAGCAGGAAGTTATGACTAACATTTAGGGTAATTTCTTAACACATTAACAGTATCATGAAAACAGGTTAGGCATGAAAATCTTTATGGTAACCATAGATTAGGTTAGGTTAGGTTAGGACCGGACATGAAATTCACATCTTCCACCTTTTTTCTAGCTGTTTTACTTAAGAACCATGCATGGATAAATTAAATTGCAAGCAGGACATTATGATTAACATTTTTGGTAATTTTTTAACACATGTACAGCATGATGAAAACAGGTTAGGCATGAAGTTAGGGTACTTACGAACAAAA
>JAGKTI010012462.1:14332-24604 GCA_018397915.1 Birgus latro
ACCTTTTTTCTAGCTGTTTTACTTAAGAACCATGCATGGAAAAATTAAATTGCAAGCAGGAAGTTATGACTAACATTTAGGGTAATTTCTTAACACATTAACAGCATCATGAAAACAGGTTAGGCATGAAAATCTTTATGGTAACCATAGATTAGGTTAGGTTAGGTTAGGACCGGACATGAAATTCACATCTTCCACCTTTTTTCTAGCTGTTTTACTTAAGAACCATGCATGGATAAATTAAATTGCAAGCAGGACATTATGATTAACATTTTTGGTAATTTTTTAACACATGTACAGCATGATGAAAACAGGTTAGGCATGAAGTTAGGGTACTTACGAACAAAAAGCGGCCGTCCTGATGTAATAACCCACTCTGTCATCTCAGACTCTGACAGGAAGACGTTGCACCTGACACACCTTTCCAATTGAGAATCACCAGCACTTCTCACCAACACTTTCACCAAGTTTTTTTTTTTTATAACTGGAATAACATCACTTCACTGCACTGTACACAACAGTAAATTCCCGTGTGGTCTAGTGACGATCCCTGGAGAATTTAGTCATTGTCAGAGTCCGCGTAGATCTTGGTGCGACGTGGTGATACACTATCCACTACAGAGGACTCCGAAGATAGACACAAACTAACATCCAGTGGTGATTCAGCCATGCCTGATGTGCTGGGCTGTGGATCGGAGCTAGAAGGCCTGTCTTCGTGAGATGATGGTGTGGAGCGAGAGTGGACGACGGCGGGGTTGACTGGCCTGAAAAAACTCTCAATGGTTGATTGACGCAGAGGACGATGATTTTGACGATTAATGATGCGTTGCCTGAAACCTCGCACTTGACTCGCCAATTCCAATGACCCCATCTCTCTGTTGCAGTCCGGGTGTTCTAGGTAGTCAAGGATGAACTCCACATAGTGCCGGATTGTGCTCAGCCTGGGGATCGTTGGGGCAGTTGCAACCTGTGAGGAGTCCGCATCATCATCGCTGTCCTCGTCAGAATCTTCCTGCTGGGTACTGGGACCAGCAACAGTAGATGCGATCTCGGTATCAGACATGATCTGATACCCAGGATCGCCCTCGTCGTCATCCAACCACTCGCGCACTTCGTCGACATCCACATTGTCTCCACCCGTATCAAGCCTTGCATGAAAGTCATCCACGTCAAAACCCAGAAAATCGTGCACCACGTCACTTCCATGAAGTAGGCGAGACCAACCATTTTCTAAAGTCTTGACAGAGACTTCATTCCATGCATTTGCCCAGTTGTAGATGGCAGACTTGAGGGTGTATCGGCGAATGTTTTCGAGTGTTTTTTGTCCTCGCGTGTCACGTCCTTCCCTGCAATCGTCCTCGTCCTCGTACACAACCATCACCTCGTCCAAAAACTTCCGTCGGTATAGCCTCTTCATTGCCACAGTCACTCCCTGGTCCATTGGTTGGATGAGAGCAGTTGTATTAGGTGGCAAAAACAGACACCTGATGCGACCATTCTCTGCCACCAACTCCTTGTCTGACGGATGCGCAGGTGCATTGTCAAGAATCAGGAGGGCCTTTACCTGGTCTTGTCGAATTTTCAGTGTCTCCGTCTGATAACGAATGACCTCCTTAACAAAGTGTCAGTGGAACCAATTCTTGAAGATCTTGGTTGTGAACCAAGCCTTCAGAGAATGATACCACACGACAGGAAGGGCATTCATTAACCCACGAAGGCACCTAGGCTGCTTTGCACGGCCTACAATAACGAGCTTGAGCTGGTGCATGCCGTTAGCATTGGCACAGCACAAAGCAGACACACGTTGCTTCGAGAGCTTGGGGCCAGGTAAAAGATTCTCTGTCTTCTCAGCGAGAGTGTTTGTGGGTATTGAACGATAAAATAGGCCAGTTTCGTCAGCGTTGTAAACTTGACCAAGAGTGAGGCCCTCCCTATCAATCAAGCCATTCACCTTCTGCCGAAACTGTTCTACTCCTTCGTCGTTAGCGTCCAGAGCTTCGCCATGGGTCTTACGGTTGGTAAGTCCATGTCGTAACTTAAACGCGAAGAGCCAACCTTCAGATGCCTTGAAGTCTGGGGCGTCGTGTAGCCTTGCGAACTTTTCAGCAGCAGCTTTCAGCTCCGTTCCACGTACCAACACACCAGCAGCTCGTTGTTGTCGATACCAAATCAAAGTGGAGCGGTCAATGTCTGCATACTTAGGAGTAAACATAACCTTCCTCTGCACGTTTCATCTGGTCTTCGATGTGAAATCAGCCATGTACTGCTGTAGTTTGTCTCGGGACTTCTTGATATCAAACAAGGTGGAGCGAGAGAGGTTGAACTCACGTACGATGCGCCCTGTTGACCAGCCGGTGTCCACCTTGTCCAATATCTGCCTCTTCTTCTCCAGAGTCAGAACCACTCTCTTCCTCTTCTCAGGAGGCGGGGCCATCATCACACACATGATGAAGAAGGTGAAGAGCAGTATCAAGCACTGTAGGAGGTAGGGTATCACCACAAAAGCTATCAATTCGGCCGCCATTTTCGGAGTTGTTCACGAGGGAGGAGGGGAGTGGGTAATGGCGACCGATAGTGGCATCACGAGTGTAAACAGAGGGGATCGGCGCGCGCGGGAAATTCAAACTGACGCGGTCCCAAAAAATCGAAAATTAATTTTTTTCGGATTTTTTTGCATTTTGGGGGTTGGGCAGCCCAGAATGTCCGGTTAGTGAGTACGTCTGGTTATTGGACGTCCGGATATTAGAGGGATTACTACTTCAGTCTCTGATACCACCAGATTATCTGAGAGAACTGAAGCTCTCTTCTCCACAGATTATAAATCAACTGACTCACATATCACGATACAAAAGTAATTATATAAGAGAATACCACCACAGAAGTACCTTGGACTTTACACTCAACAAGATGTTGATTATACTGCTCACAAAAGAATTACTTGCCCGATACATACATACATACATTAAAAATACACTCAACTCGACCTCTTAACTCAACGCGAGGTTCACATGTGAAATAGAAAATTACAAACTCAGGAGAGACTTACATAAACCACGGTCTCAAAAGGACTCGTAGTATTTCCCAGGTTTTCAACTTGTTGCAAGGTTTACTCTATATTTAATATAATCACCCCTATTTTCCATGAGTTTGCACAATATAACATATCTATGTAAATTATCAGATGCCCAAGAATAATTTAATATTTAATGTCACAGGGCTAGCAATATCCCGCATGATAGAGAAATACATCACTCCATATCTCACCAAAATATTACACTTTATGAATAAAGGGCTTTACTAAGTGGACCATACGACATCATATTCGACAACTATGTATAAGAAATGAACTAAGTGGAATTGTGTAAGGGCATTGGCAATTAGGACTGCGAGACATTACGCAGACAGTACGCCGACCTCATGACGCCACACCATATGTGGAACGTCCGTCTACTATGAAATCACAGCTCGAAGTCATATAGAAGTATTGGAAAATATTATCAGACAACTTACTTTATATATAGTTAGAATGAAAACTAATTATTGTGACATATGGGGGGAAATACAGTGAATTTACTCTAGACCAAACATGTGGAACGTCCGTCTACTATGAAATCACAGCTCGAAGTGACGGCTTGCAGCAAGGATGCTCTGGGAATCCTCCGATGTTCTTACAAACGGTTCTGGCTTCGACTTATTACTCTACAGTTAACTTATTATACAATCATCAATGAACTTGCAACAAGGGATTTTCACTTTCCTCTACTAAGACAAATTAACTTATGGTGATTTAAATTTTGTGGCAGTAACATAGGTCTAACAATTTAAACGATGCCTATATTCACGCGGTGATATAATTAATACCAGGCGTAACCTTTGTTCTGGCCTAGGTGATCTTGCGACAGTGAAAAATAAATTTATTTCGCGGCTAACAATGACCATAATCAATAATCAGACTTTACGTAAGCTCATAGACATTATTATTTAGTACAACAAGATGATAAACACAAACTCAACTACAAAATTCTGAATTCCAAGTGTAAATACAACTCACTGCGAATTTTAATCTCGAATCAACTTTCTTCGTCTCTTTATCAAAAACAGACATGAATTTGCGCGTCCAACCCGGTCCACAGGGTCTTACATGTTAACAATATTACTCTCCTACTACACTTCAACTAAGATCAAGCCCAAAAATAAAATTCAAGGTCCACTTCCCATACATTGCATCAATTTAAACAGGGTCCAGAACTACACTTACACCATACATAAACTAACGTAAATTACACATATATTACACTTACACTATACTTATTCAAACTTATATTACTCTTATACTACTTATACTATACTTATGTTACATACAAAATTACAGCATTACACAGTGCCTGAACTTTCTACTTCCAATCAAAAGATGTAAAATCCAGTCAGACAAGTACATCTTCTTCAGGTCCTCAAAAACGCACTCTTAAGCTGTTCCTTGATTTGTCAAGGTGTGTTGTTTATATCTCCAGGTCACAATCTGAAAGTTTTCATTTCCTTCCAGTTGTCATAAATTTTGAAAATACTGAAAATGTTTATGTGCAAGTGAATCTTTGAATATGCCCGATTTGGTATGGAAGTCTAATTGAGTTGTCCTGGCCTGAATAATCGTAACATCTTTAACCTGGAGACGCTAGTGTAATTCATTAGATTTTGAATATACGTCTGACAAATAAAACGGAAAATTTTTACACCTATTTTTAACTGTTCATATAGTGATGGGTTTACATCTGTTAGAAACTACACAGTTGAGTTGTATAAGTCTACAATCTTTGCAAGCTATCACCCCTAGACAGCCACCTCACCTCAGTGTGCAAAAGTAATTTGGTTAAGAGTATCATCATTCTTTTCACTCTGCATTGCAAACAATCGTGAGTTGAATGGATGAGCTTTGATTTTATAAACTGTTTTGATATAAACTTTCAAAGAGTTATGTAGTTCACCACTGAGTTTCTTGACTACAGGTTGGTGTATGTGTAATACACAATGAACAGTACGTCGTAACATTTCCTTCAGGAAAGTGGGGAATCCTCTGTAGCAGCTGACCATTGCTGGCGCACCATCAGTAGCCAATGCAGTAGTATTGTTGATGTGTATACTCTGCTTCACCAAATATTCCTTCAAACACCGAAAACTTGTCTCACCTTTTGCATCGGCTTTAACCCGTCACGTCCCGACCGATTTCCCATTTCCGATACCCCCCAGTCCCGAGCATTTTTGGATTTTTTTTTTTGGCTAAAACATCCGCTTTTGTTGAGAAACAAAGGAATATGAACAAGAAAGTGGTTACCTGGGTCCAGAAGTGGTCAGAACAAGTGAGCCCCCCTGGTGCAAGTATCGTATTCTGTCACTGATGTGTCTGGCTCTCACGTTTTCTATGGTAGGTAATTTTGGGAGATACAATCAAGAACACATCTATATTTATTGATTTGGAACTAATAAACAATAAGAACAACAATATAAAGTTTTCAATGAGATATATAGGAAAAATAAGCATTGTTCCATTGCGTGAGCATAGCGAGTTTGGTCACTTTCGTAACACTGAGTCACTAAGTTTCTTGTTTCAGGAAACATCATTTTCTCTACTTGCATATTGCTGCTTCAATCACATTTTAGCATTTCTGACTTTATGTAAATGGTTTCAGCTGTTTACATTCATTACGATGATATTTAGCATAATGATAGCATATATTTGCATACTCAGCGCACTCGCTATGACTTCTTTCAACATACATAACATTTTTTTTAATATCATATTATTCTTTCAATGACATTATAACATTTTACACCCAATGTAAATGTTTTCACCTATTTACAATCCTTACGATGATATTTAGCACACTGCTAGCACATAATCACGTAGCAAGCACACTTGCTACCGCTCGTGTTTCGACTCAGAAAATATTTTTGCACTTACATCATAAATTTCAACTAACAGTACACCCGTTTCCACTTTATACTAATATTTACATATATATATGTCTTATAAATTCACTGAGCATCAGAATATCGCACCTTTATACACTCGTTAGGAATGTTTCGACTTGCAATATATATATATATATATATATATATATATATATTAATGCAAGGAAGAAGGAACCAAAGGCCATGGGCCTGCATACTGTTCCTTCCAAGAAAAAACAAAAAACAATACGAAAGAGAGCCAAATTCAAGATCCATTCATTTCGAGATGCCTGGGCACACTGCGTTTGAAAGACTGGAGATCATAGGAAGTAGGGAATACAGACAGAGGAAGACAGTTCCAGAGTTACCAGTTGCATAAATGAAGGACTTGGAGTAACGGTTAACTCTTGCATTAGAGAGTTGGACAGAAAAGGGATGAGAGTTTGTTGCTAGATGGGTATTACGTGGCCGTCGTAGACGTGGAGGGATGCAAGCAGACAGTTCAGAGGAACAGTGACCGTTGAAGCAGTGATAGAAAAGAGATAAAGTTGCAACAGTGCGGCAAAGAGACAGAGGTTGAAGGGAATCAGTAAGAGGAGGAGAGTTAATGAGACAAAAAGCCTTTGACTCAACCCTATTGAGAAGAGCTCCATACAGGGGCGAATAAAACCCATGTACAAGGTCAACAACTGTGCACGAGTAAAGAAAGTTTGAAGTCGGCATGGCACACCTAATCTCTTGGAAGCAGACATTATTAAACATTAGTGGGTAATCCTGAGGAAGATTTTGTCGGGTTGATAAGTGTAATAGCAGTCTTTGATGCATTAAAAATAACAAGATTATTTTTATCCCAATCAGAGATACGAGCCAAGTCAGACATTAGGTGTGCCATAGCCTCATCCCTTGTTTGTTGAAGCAACTGCTGAGATGGAAGTTGCAGAAACCGAATGGAAAGGTGAAGGGTGGAATCATCAGCATATGAGTGGACAGGGTTAGATTTACAGCTTAGAAGGTCATTGATGAATAAAAGGAAGAGAGTTGATGATAGGACAGAGCCCTGAGGAATACCACTGTTAATGGGTCTAGGAGAAGAACGATGGCCGTCTACAACAGTGGCTATAGAACGACCAGAAAGGAAGCTAGAATTGATGGCACAGATAGAAGGATAGAAACCGTAGGAGGGCAGTTTGGAATTAAAGATTTATGCCAGACTCGTTGGAAAGCCTTTGAGATGTCAAGTGCAATGGCAAAGCTTTCGCCAAAGTCCCGAAAGGAGGATGACCAGGAGTCTGAAAGGTAGGTGAGAAGATCACCAGTGGAGTGTCCATGACGGAACCCATATTGACGATCAGAAAGAAGATTGTGACAGGAAAGATGCTTTAACATAATAATTTTCAACTAATATTATACTCGTTTCAACTTTATACTAATATGTACATGCTCACTGGCCTTATAACTACACTGAGCGTCTGTATGTCGCATATTTTCCTGAGAATGAGCGTCATATAACTATCACACCATCTAAGAACTGCATCATCGTGTGGTATTCCCTGAAAGAGGGGTGAATGCATAAACCCACGTCACACTCAACGCACTCATAGCGGGTGTTTTTTCTCTGAGTTTGGGGTCTCACTCGGGAATTATCACATACATGACACCTGCATTGGGGCCTAAGTCTGTTTGGCTGGGGAGGAATAGGAGTAGCAAAGTGGCAGGCGGAAATTCTCAGGGGAGTTTGGGCGGTAAGGGGAGTGTGGGGCCGTTGCTGTGTTCTCTCTTCAGCCTACTTGGTTATATTTTCCCCGCCAAGCTCCCTGACAAACCCTTCGAAGGTTTCCTGCACACCTGTTGCCATGGCATTCAGGTGGTGGCAATTTAGGGCAGTTATATCGAGCAGGTGAAAGAAGAGCTTCTTGTACCACTTCATCGTGGTCCTGGTACACTCAACACTAGATATCATGGAGTCTGACTGGTCCACCAGCCGCATATTGATGTTATATTCCAGCACACACTCAGGTTTCCAGATGCGGCTCCTGCTCTCGCTGCGGTAATCCATGGACTCTGTGCGGTGCATCAAGGGGAGGTGAACCGTGGACAAGAGGCAGACTTCTCTGTTGTGGTTCCACACAGTTGCTTAGATGTTATTAGCCTTGAAGAAGACCACCTCATTTTTGTTTAGTTTCCGCCCAACCTTGACCATGTGACGCCGGGTCACCTTGACGGTACCACAGAGTCCCGTGTCATGCAGGTGTAGATAACGAGCGAGAAGAGGGCTAGTGTACCAGTTATCGAGGTAGAGGACGTGACCACAATGAAAGTACTCTTCAATCACTGTCTTCACCATTGCTCCCGAGAGTCCAATACTGCGATCTTCTATTATGTCTGTCTGTGCACCGCTGTACAAGACTATGTCTTGCACATAACCACTCCTACAGTCACACATGACAAAGATCTTGAATCTAAAACGGTGCCTTTTGCTGGGTATATACTGGCGAAGAGAAGTATTGCCTCTCCACAACACGAGACTCTCATCTATGACAAGGTCTCTATAGGGATAAAATGAGGAAAGGAAAGTTTGCCGTAGGTGATCAAAAACAAGCCTAATTCGCCTCATCTTATCTGTGTCATTTACATTGGCAGGATCATCAGCATCGTAAAAGTGGAGGCGGCTGAGAATTTGCTGAAACCTTTTACGGCTCATGATCTTGCCAAAGATTTGTGTCTGCATGAGAGGGTCCATAGTCCAGTATGACGGAATTCTGTTTTTATGTAATATACCCATCAAAAGTACCTGGGGAAAAAATATGAACATCTCTGCCAGGGAAACATGGTAGTCGTAAATGATCGAATACCTGCTCCTTGTGCCCAGTCTTTCACTCTCATGGTGCTGGCTGCTTGCAAACCAGTTGGTTAGTTCAACAATCTGCTCGACAAAACCCTCACCGAAAAACCGGTGGAAAAAATCCAGCCTGCTTGAGCCATGGTGAATACCAAGAGCAGTGCATCCAGTTCGTCGCTGCTAAGTGAAGGGGTGAATGATGGGAAAAAAATCACTCCCATCTTCCCAATTCCACATAACAATACCGTCGCCCACATCGTCCCCATCGTCGCCTTTGTCGGGGTGGGGAGGAGATGATTGTGGGGGAGGTTGGGAAGGAGGAGAGAGGAGGGCTTCTCCACTCACACCCCTCTTCCCTCGTCCTTTACCCTTACCCTTACCCTTACGGCCTTGGTGAACATCACGGGGCTGTGGGGAGGAAGTTCTGGAATATTGGGGAGCATACTGGGGAGCATAAGACGTGCTGCGGAGTAGCTCCTCCTCACCTCCCTGCTCCATCACCACACCACGTGAATCATCCCGCTCCCTCACAAACTGCACGTGGTGCACTCCGCTGCCTCACACCACCACGTGAGCACTCACTCCCGCCACTCTCACTTTCAATTCCTGCCCCTACACTTTCCCTTTTACTTCTCACTCCCCCCACACCACTTCCGCCCTCCCCAAATAAGACACTAGGCCCATACCTTGGTGAACGACGTGCTGTCCGCTCGGGGCCACGATGAGTGATGATCTCGTGGCCGTACCACGTGGCAGCACATCCCATGGCTCCCTCCTCACCCTCGTCCTTGTTCTTGCTTTCCCACTCCACATCACGTAGGGGCTGAGGAGAGGTTATGGCACGATGTTTTGGTGCTGGCTGGCCCTCTCTAGTGGCACGATACGTGATGTAATGCCGCTTCCTCGGGACGGGACTTCTTCATCACTGCTGCTACTTTCCTCTTTCTCTGGTTGCACATAATCTTTATCTGCCACCTCGTCACTGAGGGGCGAATCACTGTCGCCTGTGAAGGCGTCCAGGGCGGCTCGGATTTGTTGCTCTGAGAGACCTCGGCGGTGGCTCGATCGGTAGAGAGTTGGCTTGCGGTCCTAGCGGACCCAGGTTCAAATCCTCACTGAGGCAGGGAACAGTTTAAGGATTTGAAGTTTTTTAAATCAAGCTTTACTGATCTACCAGAAGACCCGCCGACATGTCGTAAAAATACCCCCGCTAATACCAATACACCAGTTCTGTATGAGACAGCCCTAGCATGTATTCAATATGGACGGTGGGTGTTAGCACCCAAGTGGTGACATGTAGAGGTGTATGGTATGTAGGAGGACTGCTGGGCCTTGATAGCAGGCTGTGAAGCCTATGCCCAGAGTCGGACACATAAAAAAAACACACACACATGTATGAAATGGGTCACTGCTGAGAGGTGAGTGAACGAGGTGCGGCCGCGCGCAGGTCACATGGGGTTGCCGAGTGTCTCTGCCTTGTGGAAGGT
>JAGKTI010012463.1:0-24603 GCA_018397915.1 Birgus latro
GCATCCTACCTATCCACATACCCACCAACGCTATCTTATCACACCTACCCAACCTTGTGCACCTACCCCACGCACTCTGCCCCCTCCCTCACCCCCACTCACCCACCCTCCCATCCAGTCCATGCACCCTGCCTCTCCACACCTACCATCCACTAAACCCTGCCCCCTCACACCCACCCATCCATTAAACCCTGCCCCCTCACACCCACCCATCCACTAAACCTTGCCCCTCCATACCCCACCCATCCATTAAATCCTGCCCACCAACCCCAGTAATCGTCCACCCATCCGGCTAGCTGAACGGTTTTTGGGACCATGTTTTCACCATGTTGACTTGGCCCTTTATGATTGGTTCTTATCAGGGTGACCAAGGCCTACACTCAGCAAACGTAATGTTCAAATTAAATTTATTATTAAAGTTATAATTGCTAGAGCTGTTTACAGCATTCTGTTTGCCTCCTCTTCAGTTTCCATCGTGAACAAACAGACAAACATTAACTTTTTTATTGATGGGGATTATATGATTCATCAATTAATCCCAATTTTTTTTTCTTAATCCTAATCCTCAAATTTTATTGAGTTTCTGCTCGCCCTGCCTGGGTCATTCACCTGGTTTGCTTCGCTCCAAATTTCCGAAAAGCTTTGTTAGACGCGCTGAAAGACTTGTGGTTCTAGTCTGGACCAAGAGAGGGATACTAAGGAAATCCAGCTTTTTGCTATTTCAATAAAATTCCGCAAACTGCTGGCAACTGTTACGTACATCATTAAATTTAGTTTTAGACTTGCTAAATTAATCATTATTTATTCTGCACAGTCTTTGTTAGTTCCAGTTATATGATTCATAAACTGATTCGATTTTATTTATTTATTTATTTATTTATTTATCAACCCACAAATTTACACACGAGTTTCTGCTCTTTGTGCCTGCGTCATTCACCTGGCCTGCTCTGCTCTGATTCTCCTAAAGCTGTTGTTAGACGCACCGAAACAGAAGTAGATCCAATGTGGACCAACGGAGGTACACCAGGGGGAAATCCACCCATTTGCAATTATTAGCCTTTCACTAAATTTTACGTACTGTAACTTATGCATCAAAATTTGCGGTAAAACGCTACAACCGTTAGAGATGTTTAGAGCTTTATATGTATCTCCATGGATTTCCATAGAGGACAGACGAAAATTGTCTTATATAACACACACACACACACACACACACACACAGTATATATATATAAAGGGTGTTGATGTTTCAGGTGGCTGGCGTGTTGCTGGGTCAGTCCATGGATGACAGGAAGGTGCGGATGTGGTGGGCGCGAGTGTGGTTGACATCCTGGTGGCTGGTGGTGGAGATCCTGGCTGTTGTCTACACTGGCAACCTGGTGGCCATCCTCACCATACCTGCCTACCCCAGCCGCATCCAGACGGCTGAAGAGCTGGCCCAGTCCCATTATATGTGAGTCTCTCTCTCTCTCTCTCTCTCTCTCTCTCTCTCTCTCTCTCTCTCTCTCTCTCTCTCTCTCTCTCTCTGTGTGTGTGTGTGTGTGTGTGTGTGTGTGTGTGTGTGTGTGTGTGCAATAAGGTGAAGCGAAATATTCGATTTTGGAAATGGCGAGGTATATGTTTTTTGCATCTGCTGACATATAATGCACTGCCAAATTTTAACAATCACATGGCAATATTAAGACGTGTCACCAAGGCGTTAAAGTTTTGCAGTATTTATTCACGTACTCTGGTAAAATATATGGTATATGGTAGTGATGGAATGAATATCAATTTTCCATATTTGCGAATGCGAATGCGAATTTTTAGTTGTAAAATTCGCGAATGTGAATTGCGAATATTTCAATCCTTATTCCATCCTTCAAGAATTTATAATTCTTCTTATATCACCAACAAACGTTAATTCATTTACTATGAAATCAATTACTGGAAGTTAATGACGATGTGAATGTGGTCCTCAATGTTAATATGTAATTTCTTAAATATCATAAATGAACTGCATGAATTAATTTTGAATACATTGTAAAAGTTCGGCCATTGAAAATTGAATATTTAAAATTAAATCCATTCAATTTTCTATGTTTGCAGGATGTGGGGCGAGGACCCACCCTTACATGCATCCCACCAACCTCTTTCCCCAACCTCCACCCTTTGAAAGAGGAAAAAAAAATTGGCAATTGCTAATTTGCTACATTAACTCACAATTTCCTTTGATGCTAGATGTTGATATTTTTTATATTTTCCGTTGGTTTCGTGAAAATATTCGCATATTCGCAGATAGCTATGAATGGAAATGTGGATGCGAATACAAATGCAACTATTTTTAGTACTTCTTGACAGTGTGATACTCCCTATGGGCAGTTCCAGTGTACTGAAGCACCCATACACTCTCCCCCACACCCCTCAGGGCCCCTTAGCACCCCTACCTACCACCCCACCCCACCCCACCCCACTACAGTGCTTTGAGAAAATTCACGGCCCAGTAGTACTCAATTCTGAAACCAGGTCAAGCACAGACCTCCCATGAGTACAGTGACTCTGTTTTCGTACCATACATCTTGATGCGCATGGCCATTGCTGATCGTGTTGACAGTGTCTGAGGCTGTTACTGTGAGAACAGTCTGAAGTCTTCAGTGAGGAAAAACAAAGTTCAGGCATCAGAAGAAAGGTGAAAGGAGATGTTTTTCTGCCACGCAACTGGCCTGAGTTCCTTCAGGCATCAGAAGAAAGGTGAAAGGAGATGTTTTTCTGCCACGCAATTGGCCTGAGTTCCTTCGAAATAGTGAAAATAGCACAGAGTTGTTTGGCTTCCTGTCAGAAAATCTCAAGTACATCAAGAAAGATGGGAAAATGGTCATTGCAACACTAGGTGTGGACATTGTCAGTTTTAGCGACATTTTAGAAATGAGGAAGCGGACAGAAGGCTCATTGTACACTGCTTTGACCTGGCTCAAATGGATCATACTGACGTTATGATCAGGACTACAGACACGGATGTAGTCGTGCTTGCAACATCCCACTGCCGTTCACTCCAGCTAAACTTTGGGTTGCATATGATGCTGAAGCACACTTTCGTTTTCTTCCTATTCACAAATATGCCAGCGTCCTGGGGTCTGAGAAAGCAGCAGTATCTCTGAAGTTTCATGCATTAACTGGTTGCAATACAGTTTCGTTTTTCAGTGGGGCTGGAAAGAAAACCTGCTGGGATGTGTGGATGTCTGATCCAGAAATCACGCAGCTTTTCCTTAGGTTACTGACATCACCAGTGAATATCCAGGATTCTTTCCCACAGGTTGAATGGTTTGCCTCACTGATGTACGACAAAACGAGTGTCTACCACAGGCTGAACGACACCGGGAAACACCTGTTCACAAAGAAAGGGCGTATGCTGGAATCAATGCCACCAACTCAGGCTGCACTTCTTTTTCCACAGCCAGAGATGCAAGATCCTTCAAGCTGGTTGGGCAAAAAAGGACAGAACTTATTCCTCTGTTTGGACGACATAACCTGAAGCATTGAAGATTTGCTCAGAACTGGTTAAGTGTACCTGCAAGATGGAGAAGAAAGTTGCAGAGGCCAGTGTGGCTGCATCCAAGCGGGTCTTCGCTGCACTGCTCTCTGTTTGTGTGATGGAAAATGCCAGCGTGACCAAAAGAATAGTTGAAGCTCTATGTGACTGGATAACTTTGCCTTAACATTTATACATTTTCTCAAGTGATGTTATTTCCCACCGTTTAGACAACAAATGACATGATGATTTCAAAATATTTGTCTATATTTTGTATCAAAATAATGTAGAATTGTAAACTGTAGTGATTTAAGGATTATCAGCTGTCTGTGGGTGATTAAAACCTTTTCAAAATGCAAGAAGTGGTGTTTTGAGTGCATGTCGGGCGCAAAAAACGAGGTTTGAGAGTATACTTGAAAAATAGCTCACATATCACTTCACAGACCTCCAAACAGTTGCCTTTCGACTGTTTTTGGACCCTCAGGCATGTCTTTAGCACTATGCAAAAGGATATAATGGTATAAAAAATCGAACAATTCAGACCCTATTCTGCAGGTAGACCCCGCACTAATACCTACAGCTCACCCCTCTCAGAACCTTGTTAAGAAGGCAGAGTTTATTGTTAAGGCATATTCACTGTCGTAGTTTATAATCGTCCCATCCTAATTTTCATAATGGACCACTGCATGTTTTTAAGATGACTGAACTGACTCAAGAGTTGTCAGACAACGAGAAAAAGATGATAAACTTTGTAATTCAGAGAAATCTCTATTTTGCACACAGTGAAAACTTACTAACAGCAATGTTGCATGACGAGAAGCCACATATCCGAGAATTGGCATGCAGGAGGATCATGAGAGCCAGGAAGGTAGCTCCCACTAAGAAAAGCATCTTTCAAGTCCCAGAACTGAATTTTGAAGCAAGAGACTACTATTAAGTGATAGACTGGAGTGTAGTGCATAAGCCTCCTCTAACCAGAGTGTATGGTATGTAGGAGGACTGCTGAGCCTTGATAGCAGGCTGTGAAGCCTATGCCCAGAGTCGGACTAAAAAAAAAAAAAAAAAAGGAATGTCTGAAAGTGTATTGTTTGAAACATTCGTAAAAAATAACGTTTCTCCACCAAAGCATCCCTGTCACACTCAAGGCATTGAGTGTCATATCAAGCTCATAACACAGGTTTCAAAACATGTGATTGGAGGTGAAAGAAGAGATGGGTATGCCAAAGTACAGGTAAAGTCAAGAAATCTCATGCCCTCGTACAACACAAAGAAAGCCCACAAATCATAAAAACAAATGCCCTTTGGTAGGGAGGATGGGATGGGCATGGTGTGGCTCCAAGCAGCTTACCTCCTCGTGGTGGACCTGGGTAGAGTGGACTTATTAATAGGTTTAAATAAATCATATAATCGTACATTCAGACACTGTCCCGGACACAAAATAGACAAAATACTATCATTTTAATTAAGTCCACTCTAGCTGAGACCTGCAAACACAACTTTCTTCTATGGCATATTTTACGAATTTAAACAAGTTCTTGGAGACACGTCTTAAAATCGACACAAGCAGGTGAGATTTTCTCAGTGAGTGTAACTCAGTACCCTACAAAAAAGTGTACCATCGCCGATTCAAATTCAGGAAAAAAAAATCATGTTTTCACTCCACCCTAGTGTGTAATCCTTTACGTGAAATGCAGGAAAATGAATGTGTGTTGCCAAAAAAAATATATTAATGCTACGCATGCCACGGGCTACCAAACGAAGGAAAAAGAAGCTGAACCACATTACACTGTTACACTGCTAAAACTCAGGTAACTTGCCATTATGCTTGACGCGATTATTATCACTGGATGTCTCCTACCCTGGTTAAGGATTCTCGCTTGACTACAAAAGACGCAAAAGACGCTAACCTTATCCACGTACTGTACATAAAGGAGACCTTGAGGTTTGCTTCGATCAGGCAGCCCCGTGAATCCCTTGATGGAGTTCCATTCCTGCCGTCTTTATTACCTACAGCGATGAACGTCTCACCATATCCACGCCGCCCTGAATGTCCTCATTCTGTATGTCTACAGTTTTCACACTTACACTCTCATATTTCCCTATAACCATGTGACATGCAGGGTTCTTTCTCTAAAAAAAAAAAGATAAAAAAAGATCCATAACCGAATAATATGTACGAGAAAAAATTGTGAATATAGGGCATACTCTCCCATCTACCTTTTCTTCACATTTCAAAGGTCTGCCTTTCGGTATACAGTATTTTCCCACGAATGTTGTTCCAGACAAGAAATCCGATATAGAGACTTACAAAGTAAATTTTACGAAGTTCGATATCAGTTCAACTCTTCCATACTGAAAAAAAAAAACTTGTCTCTTTTAATGTATATTGTAATTCTCCCTAGCATGTATACCGTAGGAGTGGTAATAGTAACAAAACAGGACGAACTGCGACTTTTACGCTCTGCTTCATAACTCAATCATCTGTGAAACGAACCCTGGGATTAGTTATCAAATTCACGCTGATGCTCATGTACAGTCACAGTCTTCAGGCGTTTCTTGCACTAAGCCGGCAAAGAATTCCCAGAGTTAATGCACATCCCAGTACAGAAAGTAGTCTCACTCCACAACTTGTCTTTACTGCATTTGGAGAAACCCGAGCTGCTTGCTTAAGAGTATTACGTGGACGGGATACCTGAAAGAATACCAGTAACGATACAATGGCCCAACCATGGGAGTTTAATTATATTGTCACTGCTGCTACATCCATGATCCTCTCTTTACCAACATGTGAACGAATATTTAAATTTGCCTACACGGTTACTACCCAACATGATGATCTCTATTTATGGGGAGGAATCTGATTTGATTGTCAGTATTCTTGAACTTATAATAATATCTAAGCTACTAAATAAATATATGTGTTAAAAATAAAGGAAACGGTTCAGGAAAGAATCATTAACAGCTGAGTAGGTAAATAAAAATATAAATGAATGACTACTTGCTTAAATTTATTAATGCATTTGAATGATTTTATAATTACGGAATTCGGGGGTATTCGTTAGTGATGAATTCCGTTCGTATTCCAAACAATATGGCATTCTGCATTCAAGGAAAATAAAAAGAAAATGTAGTATTAAGTGCATGATAAAAACTAGGGGAAGAACCTCTCTGCGGGAATGTCCTTCACCCCAGAATGCCTCCGGCTCACTGATACCCTCTCCACCCGAAATTTTCCGGGTTACTTATCCCGTACTTCCTCGTTTTTTTGGCTACGTTCATATCAAGCTTGCTCACCATATATTGCAAATTCCTGCAACATTCCTGGTGGTTAACATGCTGCGTTTATGTGTAATTATCAACAAATCTGGTGAATGTGAATGAAAATCTCGATTATTATTATGGACGAGAAACAGATATTCAGTGTTCCATGTTATTTAATTCCGTTTCTACCATACTCCCACAAGGGATGCGATAAAATGTCAGATTTCGGGTTATTTCCTAATTTACTGTCATTACAGAAGGCTAGTATGGTATGTTTATACACATTTTCTTGAATTATAATTACAGTTGTTATGAGTTTGGGAGAGTGTGTAGGAAACGGAATCTAAAGGTGAATGTAGGGTAAAGTTATGGTCATCGAGAGAAGTGAAGTCAGTGATTGTACAGGGAGGTTGGATGGGGAGGAAATGGAAAATGTGAGTGCATTCAAGACTCGGGTAGTGTGATGAGTTGGGATGGAAGTTTAGAGGGTGAAGTGCTTGAAAGGATACAACGAGGAAGAAAAGTTGCTGGTTCCTTAAAAGCAGTGATAAGAAACAGGAAAGTGAGCAAGAAAATGAAAAAGCTACTACATGACAGTATCGTGATACCAACTCAACGTATGGACGTGAAGCTTGGACCTTGTTGGAGGGAGAAAAGTCAAGAGTGAGAGCAGTGGAAATGACTTATTTGAGAGAAGCATGTGGAGTCACATGGAGAGAAAGACTGACAAATCAGGAAGTGAAGGAGCGTTGTGGTGTGGATGTGGATGTGATAGGAAGCATTAAGAGAACACACTGAGGTTGTTTGGCCTTGTGGAGAGGATGGAGAGTGAGAGACAGACTGACGAGGAGAGTGTATGTGAGTGAGGTGGAGGGGGAGAGAGGGAGGGTGAGGCCAAGGATGAGATGGAGTGATGGGGTGGAGAGGTATATGAGCTAGGGGGGTGTGAGCTGGGAGCAGGGCGATGAAATGGCGGGGGACAGGGTGACAAGGAGGCGATTTGTTTGTGGGCACCCCTTACGAGATTAAGGCATCTGGCAATAGATAGATAGACAGATGCATAAAATTAACAAAAATACATTATATTCCGCTGTTCGTTGCTCCAAGCACAAGATGTTACATTATTGGCTGTAGAAATATATTGATTGCTCACGTGAGAGGATGAAGTGATTTGCCCTGCGCCTCACTACTACGCCCATGTAGGTTTTCTGAGAATTATGGCTCTCTATGAACCCCACGTACTGACATAAAATTTAGTCACTTACGTACTTACTTCGGATATATCTACGAGTATGGAGACAAAGCCCGAGCTCAGTGCTTTCTGAAGTAGGTGTTTGGTGTGACTCTCTCTCTCTCTCTCTTTGACTTACCAAACCGCTGGAGATCTAGTCCATAGTTTTGAACCATCCTCTGCAAAATTTCTTCGTCGGATGAAAGAAAAAATTGCAAGTAACATTCCCAAGAAATTAAATGATACAAAAAAAAAAAAAAGTCAAGATAATTCCGACATTATGCAATCACGACTGATTTATTGCCGTATTAAGTAGTCTCTTGAGCGGTTAGGCAAATGGGAAATATTAGTAAAGTGGATATGGTATTCACAGTACCCTAATGCAACTCATCTCTCCCCTCCCCCAATCAATAATAGCCCATTTTCCTTCAGTCCGTTAACACCAAAGAAAACTGAAATGATGCCACCATCCTGACAGACTGACCCGAGGAAAAGAAACCTGTTACACTGTTGCGCTGGTTGGACATGAGTGATTTAGCTGTTATGCTGACGAGCCGTAAAAGTGACTTGTCTTAGGGTATCTGCTCACCTGTCTGCAGAGAACTGTGTTGGTATCTGCTCGCCTGTCTGCAGAGTACTGTGCTTGGACAGAATGGGTGAAAGTGTCACCAGGAGGAGATTGGTTTGTCCATTTTCACCAACTTCTACATACTTCAGTCTTGTATTTTGGTACAGTTTGATGATAAAACTGACACTAGAAACCTAGAAAATGAAAGGAAAAAACTGAATCAGGTAATTAAATGTACGTTTTTCCACATCAGTCTATCATTCAGTAGACCAAAATTTGCAAATAATACCATCAACATGGATTATTATATGCATGCCATTTTAATGCAATATACTAAAAATAACGACCCTAATGTTAATACAATAATGAAAACTTTTATGTAATAATTATCGCAGCATAAGTACCACAAGCATGTCGGCTCTCGTAGGGCAGTCCCATATCACCAGTTGATACGTATCTTCTAAGATTTCCCCAGTTCAATAACCAAATCAACTTGTACGCTATCTCGATAATAATAATCCATAAATGATGAATCTTAACTCACATTACAGCACATAAAGGCAGTAAAAAAAAACTGGGATGATGAAAATGTATTGAAACGCACGTCCACCCGTCACGATGGCATCTCTCGATTTGTCACGAAAGGACGAAAGGACCAAAACATGGAGGAGGCGTACAGTCGCCCTAAAATGTTAATGGCAAAGCAACAGATAGCTCCGGTCACTGCACTGCCATACGTCCAAAGAAAATTTATTGAAAAAGTAAAAATTCTGTGCCTTCATCATATCATATCAAATAAAATATATAGTATATCATGCTTACTGTCTGTCTGTCTATTGCTTGCTCTTTTTCTCTGTAATACTTTTATTTGTGTGATTTTTAAATTATGTAATTTTATCTCAGTTTGTATGCTAAATAATTTAGTGTTATGTTAAAGTTAACTCTGGCATGTTATGGATGTCTCCGAGTTGGTAACTGTTGTAACCGCTGCTCCTTCGAGAATGCACGAGAACTTTGGAGATGTAGCAGATCACCCTGGAATATAGGAAGCTTATAGTAGGATGATGAAGAGACTACTGTAGTGCAGTTTCAGTCAGTTTCAGTTCAGTTTGAGTATAGTTCAGTGTCAGTGTAGTGCAGTTTGTATATCTCCAGTACTTGTGAAAACATTGAAGTGTAGTTGGAAAGCATTAAGTGTAATTGCGGTTAGTAAAGATTGTATAGCTCCTGTACTTGAGAAGACAGTGAAGTAAAGCTGGCAAGCATTAAGTATACTTATCTGGAAAAAAAAAAGACAGTGAACTTAAGAAGCCAGTGCTAATTTACGACGCCTGAGCTGATCTTGTGTATTGTATAGAGAAACTCTGACCATAGGAGGAACACCTCACTTTGAAATGCCCTTCCTCTACTGAACTGCCGCTGTTGGAGCCTGTGGCAGTGTGGGACGGGGAGGTATTACTGCCGACAATGTGTGTGTGTGTGTGTGTGTGTGTGTGTGTGTGTGTGTGTGTGTGTTTCTTCCCTTTTCAAGTGACTTTACACTGAGTGACAAGTGTAATGGTTTCCTGTAAGCCAGGAAACCATTTACAACTGTGTGTGGTAACCATATAACCATACCACACGTGTTCCCTACGTGACGACAGGTGAGTTGGCGTAGGGTTAATGCCCCTTCCCATAAAAAAATTATCTCCAAGACCAACAGCCACCCCTTACAGGATTATGGCGTCTGGCTATGGATATACAGAAAGATAGTATTTTCCATGCCTAAATCGCAGAGTACATTTTCTGAAGAGAATCAAACAAAATGGGTAATTTTACCCATTCAGTAACAAAGTTGATGATTATGCCATTTGGTTATTTTATAGTGTAAGATTTTGGTGTGTGTGTGTGTGTGTGTGTGTGTGCTTTTTTCCCCCTCTGGCAGCTTAGCTAGTATCCATTTTATACGTATAAATGATCATGGATAGAAAGGAAGCATGAAGGGGAACGTGATGTAAAAAAAAATTACCTCACAAAGGAATTTGATGAGGCCGATCTTTAATGTACGTCCTTGACTTATTTTTCATTTCTGAGTGTAGACTTCCCCTGCTCGTTTGAGAAAAGAAATTTCCAAAAATGAAGTCGACTCACTTATCGCGCTGTACCGTATATACAGGCATGTGCGTAGGTAAGGTGTATAGGTAGGTAGGTAGGAAGGAAAGAGGGGAGGCAGAAAGACAGGTATGGAATTTGTAACTTGGGAGGTAGGTAGGCAGGTAAGTAGGAATGCTGGCAGGCCAAGAGGTGCATAGGGTGACAGGTAGAAAGGTAATTAAGTAGGTGGTATTTAGGGAAAACGACAAGAAAATGTGCAAGTTAATCCTTTATATGCTAAGAGAATATGCTATAACTTGACATATCAGATCATCTCATGCTAACAGGTCTACAGTACGCGGGAAGAATAATACGAGACTGCCTGTAGCAAGTATGTATGATGTTTGGTTGCTTCTGTAAGGACACATTTTTGTAATAGTCAGCTGGATTTCCTGTTATACCTGGTCATTAACCCGTCTCGATTCTCTCCATACTTGCCTCACACTGGATTTCCTTCCTTACCACCCCACGATTGCCTCTTTCTTATTGCGCACTATCCCGAGCATAGACGATAACCTTTTCTCACCGATACCCCAAAATATGTTTGGAACAGGATGCTTTGTAACCATCTGAGAGTCATTCTTGATTACTGTATCTGAAATGGTGGTTGCGAATGAACATCGTGTGAAGCTTTATTATTCTATGTAGTATTGGTCGGAATAAAGTTATGACTACTGGGCAGGTTTTAACTCTCCGCCTATCAGAAATCAGGCAAATACCAGCGATGATGCCGCTTACGCAATGCAGCTTTGTCGTGTCTTCGTCACAGACAGTCTTTGTAGGCTGTTGTGCTAGCCACTGTCGCCAGAAGCATTAGGACGCTAAAAACCTCTGGTGCTGAAGCCGGGAGTGGTTTTAAATGTATTTCATTTCCTTGAAGACTGTATGTGAGCAGAAAGGCTAATGATACGGTGCATCCAAGTCTTGGCAAGTTCATTATATATATATAATATTCTTCATTCCTCACCAGTGACTAACCATTCAATCTTGTCTCTTTCCTTACCACCTCATACTAAGACCTTGCATGTCTGACCACGGAGATACAGTGCCAGAAGCCCTGAAGTCCTCCGAAAACCCCATCCTGGCAAGCCTGGGAGATAAGCTGTTTTTACCCACAAACCTTAATGATTCGGACCCTTATGGATTCCTGCTTAGTAAGGTTCTTGCTGGTACTCATGCCATGATTGGCTTTTTTGATTATCTCATCTTCACCCTGCACAAAGCAAAGGTTACGCGTACTACCTACGTCATGAATGATAAGGTAAATATCTAAGGGTGGGATTCTCAAAGGTATTAACGATGTCGTTTCTCAGTTTGGTTTTTACAGGATGGCTAGCGACCTAAAAAGCTTTCACTGTCTTGTGTCTTTACGAGAGGAAAATTGTCATGGTTGTAATCTGCTTTGGATGGGAGGACTAAGAAAGATGACAACATGTCCCCAGTTCCTCCTGCAAAGACAGACCACAGTTACGACAGGGATTTGATCGTAAATATGTTCGAGTATCCCATCCCAGCCTCGTTCGAAGTAGATTCTTATTTTGCCAAAAAAGTTGTGATGTCACAGTACATAACACACTTCATTAAATCAGTTTCCTCTTGAAATATTGCAGTGTTTTAATGAAACAAGCATTACTCAGTGCAGCTGATACGGGGCTAAGTTTTATGCCTGTGTTCAGTACAAGATGGTGATTACTGTGCATCTTCACAGCTCTACAAAGGCTATTTGGCGTGGTACCTGCGTCGCAACACCCCCTACACCACCATCATCTCTGGTCACCTCAGCCGACTAGTGGAGACAGGAATATACGCCAAGAGGGTCGAAATTCATAAAACAAAACTGATCGAAAAAGAAACTCAGGTGAGTAAATTATCATGGTACATTTTATAGCCGTGTTAATTCCAACATTCTTTGTAATGGATAAGGCAAAGGCCATATCAATGATGGTCGGTGCACGGTTAGTCACTCTAGGATTCGCAAGTGATATTTTCATCATCTCAACTTACTTTCCTGAAACGGGAACAGGAAACCAGATACGCTGAATATTATGAGTAACTGAAATGGGTTACACTACCATTCAGTCTAAAGTCTTCGAAATTCTCGGCTCATCCTCAAGAGGCCAATCGATTCAGGGAAAACTGCGCTTCGTAATGCCAGTGGGATTGTTGTTTCGTCAAGTAGTTAAAATGAGAATGCGATGCTTGTCATGTAGTGTTTTTTTTTTTTTTTTTAACAGAACAGAGGAAGAAAAACAAATGAATAAAAAAATCCATACACCAGAATTCTGGAATCCTCCATTCATAAAATATCTGTAACAGTTGGACTTGAACAGCTGTAGGTTAAAGTTTGGGGGGAAACAACCACGAGGAAGTGAGTCCCAGAGAGATTCAGTTCGGGGAATAAAAGAATTCTGATAGGCGGAAGTTCTGCAATATGGCTGTGTGACATTCCAGTCATGAGCACTAAAAGATGTCCATGTAGCACGGGGGAAGGCATGGAGAGGTGGCACAATGGACGCAACTTCGTCTGAGCATTTGCCATAAAAATATCTGTAAAATAATGCAAGGGCTGCAACATTCCTTCTTACTTGTAGGTGAGGTAGTTAATTTATAACAGCAGGGTTATCAATAATTCCAACAGCGCACATGACTCGAATAAATTATAGCTAACTACTCGTCAGTGAAGAAGTTATAGACTCTGTACAATAATCCAATTCCTTTGAGGCGGTTTTAACAAGTGATCTGACATGAGTGGTCAGCTGAGGGCAATGTTAAGTGAAACACCGAGAATTTCAATATTTTTGTTGATGGGAATGTTAGTAGCATTGAAGGCAATTACGAATCTGGCAAGGCTTGTATATAAGTGATGAACGCTGTCATACCCAAGTGTGTTTTATTGTTTCTAATATCTGTTTCACCGCATTTATCGCACGAAAGCATATCTAGGAAATTAGAATAACTACTGAGGAATAATATGATGAAGGGCTTTAGTACGGTGTATCAGTAACTATCGCGGGAGAGATTTTAGAAAATATGTGACTTCTGGTCTCAGCAGGGGTAGACTAACTTCCATATTGAACTAGCTGGCCATTAAACAGTAACGTATTTCCCAGTCCACAGCTTCATTGCACTCATTAGAAGTGCGGGGTCATTAAAAATTGTGAGGAACAGCCAAACGGGCGCAAAGTACCTAATTTAACACAAGAATAACTCAGCATATCAATACATGCTATATATTATTCATAATCCCCTTCACTATACACTCGTAACACTCCTGTATTTATTTTAGCCAAACATACCTGGGGACTGAAATAAGTACCTCTTAAGTGGAGAGTTAATGAACCAGACTCTTCAATGTAAATATTCCAAGCCACTTTTAATTTATTTTAATTTTTCTACCTTCACTTACCGGTATTACTTCCTTATTCTTTATCTACAGAACAAAAATATGTATGACTCGATTTATTAGGATCATCATAGATAGATGGATAGAAGTATAGATATAGATATAATGTGTGTGTGTGTGTGTGTGTGTGTGTGTGTGTGAAATATTAGGTTATATTTATGCATTATTATTATATGTTTATTATATCAGCATAGCATTAAAGTGATATCAAAGCAGTAATATTAAAGTGGTATTAAGAATGGTATTATGGTATTAAAATAATTTGAAATTATATATGGATATGCATTGCACCACGATATGAAGTGGCCCCCTTGCATATATCAAGTGTGGACAATTGAGCGTCAACTTGGGTTTATGAAGCATGATGACACACGATGCGTCCATTCTGTTGCTGAATGACTGAATAGCCCAGAATATAAACAGCATATGTAGTACGAAAGACTGCAGTTTTACACAGTCTATTTCATCAGAGACTGCCAAGACTACCAATTATTAATTTATTATGGCAATACTGAGACCCACCACTACTGAAAACATTCCGTAACTTACATTTATTTACGCAAGTTACCAATAAGCCGTTTGTTGTTATTATTATTATTATTATTATTATTTTCATTATTTTTATTTTCATTGTTGTTGTTCTTATTGTTATTAATTATTATTACAACTACTACTACTACTATTAAGAGAGAGAGAGAGAGAGAGAGAGAGAGAGAGAGAGCATTATCGTCCAATACTAGGCACTATGGAGCTGAGTTGGCTGTGTACTGTAACTCACTCTGTGGAAAACTTTCTATGCTGTTAAAGATCACCTCCGAGATGACTTCACATAAGAATTATCTACATTCTTATCGAGTAATACCATCCATCCATCCATCATCTAAACCTGTGTTGCCCCATGGGGAGCGTAGGAGCCCGGGGCTAGGCAAGCTGAGCCTGACATTTAAAATAAGAAGGGCCAGCCTCATTCATCCTCTATTGGCATTAGGCTACGTGAGAAATAAACCTCAACAATACCTCGGACATAAACCTGCACCGGCTCAAACCGATAATTGGAGCGCCTTAATTACCCACTAAACCACCAGCCGCCATAGTTTGGTTATACGTTACCACCCAGGGTAGTAAATGGTTTCCTGGTGTACAGGAAACCATTTGGCTTGTCACTCAGTGTAAAGCCACCCATAGACAGAAAGCAGAGGAAAGAATGAAGGGAAGAACAACATAAGAGGAAGGAAAAAAAGATGGAAGAAAGGAAAGGGCGGCCACCTGACAGCAGCACTACATCGAGTAAGTGGATGGTTAGCGCCCCCACCTACCACAGCAGTACCAACTGAGGTATATAAAGGAACCATTCTTGAGAAGATGTACCGCGATCGTGCCTGAATTTGGCACAAACAGTGCCAGCAGCAATTCCATAACAGGGGTTAGCAAGGAAGGATACCAACAATATTTGTGTGTGTGTGTGTGTGTGTGTGTGTGTGTGTGTGTGTGTGTGAGAGAGAGAGAGAGAAAGAGAGAGAGAGAGAGAGAGACCAATGAGGCAGGGGAGGGAAGGGGTGTTCAAGAGAAAAAGAGGACAGGTGATGTAGTGCCTAGGTCACTCTGATGTGTACGGGTGGGAAGCTGTATAGCGTATACACGACTATGACAGGTGTGGAGCAGCTGTGTATGGGAGCTGCCTTGTGCAGCGGCAGTGCCAGCACCCAAGGCTGGTTGTCAGCTGGTCTGCCTGGAACTGATGCTGTTGGGTAGGACGTTATCACCGGCAGAACTTTAACTTCTTCAGTAATTTCAAGTCTTCTTTCCCTTTTTTTTCTATCCGCTTCGGTTGTTCCTTTTGTTGCTGACAGCATTGTTGGAGAGGCTGGGTCGGGTTTGTACTTTCGATTTGATTTTTAAATAATGAAGAAAGATCACGTACTTCATTGCTTGTATCAGGCTACCAACTTTGTCCATTTATCGTAGCTGACTGTGTGCAGGCCTATTTTTTTCCTCCTCACATCTGCTCATTTAAATAACATTAGTATAAATTTAAAGAAAGAAATTCCTGTCTAAACGAAAAAAAAAAAAATCCTAATTGCTCGACTAAACTTATGAAAGTAAACGTCTTAAGCAGCTGCACTGAACAACAACGAAAATTTTCTTAACCTGTCACGTCCCGACCGATTTTCCACCTCCGATACCCCTAATTCCCGAGCAATTTCGGATTTTTTTTTTCTTTTTTTTTGTTGCTCAAACCTTCGCTTTTGGTGAGAAACATCGAGAATTCATAGAGAAATCGCCCTCCTGAGCCTATAAATGGTGCTACAGGTGATGAGTCAGGGTATCTGGCCTCAAAGAAAATGAACTATGGGAGGCTAAACTAATTCATGTCAGTTTGAATTACATATTTATTTATTTATTTATTTGGTACGAATTTGTGTAGTACAAGACTATATTGGTTTTCACACAGTTATATAGGCAATAGAAGCATTGATCGGTCACTAAATACATTCACTTATGGCACCTTCCTTTACGACATTACTACTTCATCACTTCTGTTTGTTTCTTGCTCTAGCTTCCTTATTTATTTGTCCTTCACCTCAGGAATCACTTTCACCATGAATTTCGTCATTGGAGAGACCGTGGGGCAACATGTCTTTACTGGCCAGGTCACTGCTAACAGGTGAATTGCCGAGTGTGGGGGGAGGGGGGTCAGGTGAGGCCAGGCAGCATCCCCACTTGACAGCAGATAGAGGAAGGTCTCCCACATATCCCTACCAAAAATCACCCCTGAAACTTGAAAATTGTGCAAATTATGAACCTTGCAATTGCGTGACATACCCATACATCGATGGGTCTAGCTGTGACAAAACGTTGCGACTTACCTATACGTCGACGGGACACCTCGGGTTAACAATATTACCATGCCATGAACGTATTTCTTTACTCTCTGTCTAACACTGTAATGCATATATTCCCTCCAAAGATAAACAATAATATCAAGGACGACATAGGTTCTGTGTGTTAAGCAAGTGAGTGATGGCATATAACTGTCTGTTTCAGGTTCGTGGTGACGGGGTGCTGAACCTGAAGCATCTACAGGGCGCCTTCATCATGCTGGCGCTGGGCCTGGTTGCTGCCTCTCTCACACTGTTAATGGAGTGCCTGATCTAGCCAAGTTTAGTCTAGCCATAGCTCTCCCTCCACCCTACATCACCCAAGCCCTCCCTCTACCCTGCCTCATCTTAGCCCTTCCTCCACCCTGCCTCATCCCAGACTTCCCTCTACCCTGCATCACCCCAACCCTCCCTCCACTCTACCTCATTCCAACTCTAGCTTTCCTGCCTTTCCCCAGCTCTCCCCCTAACCTGCCTTTTCCAGCTCTCCCTCCATTCTGCATCAGTCCAGCCCTTTCTCCACCTTGCCTATCCTCAGTCCTCCCTCCGCCGTCTCTCCTAAGTCTTTCGTTTACCCTGCCTCATTCCAGGCCTCTAGCTAAGTCCACCTTTCCTCCTACTCAACACCAAAGATTCTCGGGCAGAGGCAGATGCGGCCGCGAAATTGGGTGAATATAATCCATTCAGGTGGCCTTACTGGAGGATGGTGGAAGCAATCTAGAACTTCTATGGGATACAGCAATTGATTTCCTGCTCGTAACCAGCCATGAACGAGGATTTGGTGTGGTCGTGGCCTTACCCTACCTATCCTTGTCATTTAGTTTTGCTCCATAATAAATATCTGGTGAATTGTGTGTTTTTGTGTGTGTGTGTGTGTGTGTGTGTGTGTGTGTGTGTGTGTGTGTGTGTGTGTGTGTGTGTCCCAACTACCTTGTCATGGTAGGGGACTTGCATACCTCGTAAATCTGGTTGGCTGTACCATACCCTCCAGACTCAGTATTAGGAGGGATTATAGGCATTAATATGTCATGTAATAATTATAGGCATGCAATAATATAGACATTAGTATATGAGGAGTTTGGAGTACAAGAGGTGAATATGCTAGGTTTATCATTTTCGTTTTATGATGATTCATAAACTTTAGTCCCCCCCTCTATCCGGGCAGTTGGGCAGGAAATGTAGATTCGCCCATGCTGCACTAGATGTTCCCATTATTCTGAGGCTATTTTTATTAAACTGCGCATCAGAGGTTGTTTGTGTCTGAGCGAGAATACACAACAGGCGAATCCACTCTCCGTGCTGGGTGCAATATCCAGTCAGTGAGCCGTATGTCGTCCGCACTCACCATATGGGCCAATCAGCGCCCGTTTTGCCCTCACTGCTGGCCTTAGCTGCATGCCTGCTCTACTTCTGACTGAAACTCTGCCATTTGGTGTTATTTACTTTCGTTTTATGCAGTATTTTGTAGACAAAACTGTGCAGAAATGTGTGGTGATGATGGTAAAAATGTCCCTGGACCTTCTGGGCATAATAATAAAAACGTGCACGTAACGTGGAACAGTGGAATATGAACGTTTTAAAGATGAGGCGTAACAGTGGTGAGGAGTATGTGTCACAACGAAAGACGCCTGTTGTTCCCGCCAGGAACGTTGGTGAAAAGTGCAAGTGTTTCTGGTTTGACAAGGCAGGAAGTGATAAAGTGGAAACTATTTTCAAGGGATTTTGGGATCTCCAGGAGAGGGAAGTTGATGTGGATGACGACCTCCTCGATTATTATGACAGTAACCCCCCTCCTCAGAGAAGCCAAGAAGTGTGCTTGGGAAGGCATGTAATAATCTGTGTGCTGTGTATTTTCATTGCTATTACTGTATCTGTATTTTCTGATGTCTTTTGTGCTGATTTTATTTTGCACTAGAGTAATACTTTTCTGGTATGAATACTTTTTTACAACTCCACGGGCTCAGTATTAATGACAGTACTGAAACCTTACAGGCATAATCTAGACACAAGTACTCATAGTAACCCGCAAATTTTCATGAAGATAGTTTCAAAAGTGTGGTTGCTGCGTGTTCTTAATTTTTTTTTTTTTTTTTATGTGTCCGACTCTGGGCATAGGCTCTACAGCCTGCTATCAAGGCCCAGCAGTCCTCCCACACACCACACACCACCACGTCACCACTTCGGCGCTAACACACACTGTCCATATTGAATACAGGCTAGGGCTGTCTCACACAGGACTGGTGTATTGGTATTAGTGGGGGTAATTTTACGACATGTCGGTGGGTCTTCTGGTAGATCAATAAAGCTTGATTTAACGAAATTAAAATCCTTAACCCGAGGCGTCCCATCAACGTATGGGTACGTTGGAACGTTTTGTCGCAGCTAGACCCATCGACGTACGGGTATGTTGCGCAATTGCAAGGGTCATACTTTGCACAATTTTCAAGTTTCATGGGTGATTTTTGGTAGGCATATGTGGGAGACCTTCCTCTACCTGCTGTCAAGCGGGGATACTGCCTGGCCCCACCTAACCCCCCTCCCCCCCACACTGGGTAATTCACCTGTTAGCAGTAACCTGGCCAGTAAAGGTATGTTGCCCCACGGTCTCTCCGATGACGAAATTCACGGTGAAAGTGACGAAGAAAAAACAAGCTAGAGCAAGAAACAAACAGAAGTGATGAAGTGGTAATGTCTTAATTTTAGAAGGTGCCATATGTGGATGTGTTTGGTGACTGAACAATGCTTCTATTGCCTATATAAATGTGTGAAAACCAATATAGTCATGTACTACACATAAATTCGTACCAAATACATAAATAAATACGTAATTGAAAGTGATTTGAATTAGTTAACCCTTCCATAGTTCGTTTTCTTTAGCCAGGTACCCTGAAAAAGAAGGAAAACATAAGGTTGCATGACACCTGTATCAACAGTTTTAAGCACAGGATCGCGATTTCTCTATGAATTTTCGATGTTTCTCACCAAAAGCAAAGCTTTAAGCCAATAAAAAAAAATTCCAAAAATGCTCGGGATTTTGTGGTATCGTAGGTTGGAAATCGGTCGGGACGTGACGGGTTAAACTGTCCCCTGCCTCAGCGAGGATTTGATCCTGGGTCCGTTAGGACCGCAAGCCACCTCTCTACCGATCGAGCCAAACTTTAAACCCTCGTATCTCAAAACTTGATTTTGGCATATTCTCCTCTTGTATTCCAGACTCCTCATATATATCACAGAACAACGAGTACCACTTGTACAACATGCGATGTCTAGTGTTCAGTTGGAGACGTACATATCCTCTGACCAGAATTCAAAACCCATAACATTTTCCAGATGATCAAGCAAACTCATGGGGTAACCGCTAAAAGCCGGTTAGCCAGTGTGGCAGAAAAGTACATGACATTACACACCGAGTGGTATATATTTCCAGGAATTGCAGGGGACAGTCAGAGAACCAGAAGAGACCAGAGAAGGCAGAAAGGGATTAAAGAGATAGGATAGTGTAGGAGGTTTGCCGTCACGCTGTCAATATGTGGGTCCATCACTCTGTCCATGACATCATAGTATACCTGTGTCACAATTAACTCTGTAACCCAAGAGTGTCTGTATCTCACCTCCACTTACGAGATACAAGGGGCAAGGGAGACAGAGCAGCACCTACCTCAAGATAAAACCCCACACCAAGCTAACCAACGCAGCACGACCTTATACTGGTAGCAACGATTCTCCACATCATCCACATTATCGACACTGGTTTTCATCTACATACCTTCCTACTTATCCTATTAACACTGGTGGCAGCCAGTAAAGAACAGTGGCAAAAGGAGATATCAGAAAAGCAGTAAAAGAAGCGGTAAAGAAGGTAGAAACGATTATTACAAGTTTCTAGGACACAACAGTACGATTTACAAGTCTACAATCAACTTCGATTTACAACAGCTATCTACGATGCAGCTCCATGATTCAACAGATACAACAGTTATCAACGACTTACAGCTCTAAAACTCTACAAGTTAAACACAAGACTAAGAGAACCAGATGAAGAAAGAAGTGAAGTAAGAAGGCAGGACAGAGGAAGGAGGAGGAAACGACAGCTGTTGACCGAGACATCCAACCCTGATGCGGCATACTGAGGTAGCTCCGACCATCATCCCCCATCACAGCAACTTGTCACCACCACCACTACCACCATCACCTACCAACATTACTTTATTGAGTTAAATATTCAATACAATATGCTAACAATAACAAACATTTACATATATCATTCATTAGTTTCTATTTCCCGACTACATAACCATCATATTTCATTGACAGACAACGTACACTTTACACTGACATACTGTACAAATTTTATTATTAATTTAATGGGCAATAAAGAAAAATGTAAAATGTTATCTAGGGCGTAATACCATTGTGTAAAAAAAAAAAAAACTTTACTGTCAGAGGAACAGAAAATGATCACAAAGAAACAAATAACCAAACACAAGCAGAAAACTAAAACCCACCAGAAAACAAAATAAACAACAACAAACAGATGAAATTTACTCTGGAGTAAATACAGATGACGATCGGTCAAAGTGGTCAGACATAAGCAGTGAGGATTTTAGAAGTCTTACATACTTATGAAAATATAGAATAGAACCAGACGACTTAAATATGAGAGTACACAGATCAGGAAACATATATGATTTAGCTTCATATTACAATTGCAAGGGAATTCAAGTACAAATGGACGAACAAGCAATGGGCAAAGCAATTGAAGTATCCACCAGTGCAATACCTCATCCATAATATTTCTGTGCTAGTTTGGTACCAGTGTATGTTTATCATGAGGGCAAAAATCTCACAAAAGTTTTAGGTACTCAGAAAAACAGATAAGATATCGAGACAGTGCCAGATGAATGCCACCAATATTTTGTTAGAAGAAACATTACAGGTGAAAAGGAAAAACACAGCTGTTTTTTTCAGCTAGAATAAACAGAAACGTTATCTAGCTGGCAATTTGCTTAAGTCAGACAAGTTTTTAGAGCTCAAGCATATGATGAGCTTATGACAGAATTCCCTGGGAAATTCTCTGGAGGCAAAAATATTTCTGTTGGTATAGCTAAAGAATTTCATAAATTTTTAGACCTACTAAGGCAAACACACTCGAACCCAGATACGGATGAGATAATGGCAGATGCAGCCATCATTAAAAGAAGTCTGTTAGGTAGCATAGAAAACTCATAGTGGGTTAAAGCTGATGGCAATATGTCACCAATGCGTGTACTGGATATACAACAGCATTATATAAACTGCCTAAAAAGTGCTAAAAATCGTACAAACAATACCGTTTACCTCGGTTAGTGAGGTGTTCATAGGGAACCTCAGTGTCAGAGGGATCACTGATGGTGGCATTTAAATGTCGAAACGTTTGTAATAAAGGTGCTGTTCACATCAACGCTCATTGTCCTCTTCCTTCTGCAATGCTGTTTAATCTAGGAATGTGTTTGCTAGATTTTGTACATGAAGTGCAGCTGGAATGCAACAAAGTCGGCCTGAATGAAATATCACAATGCAATAAGACAGGGATGAAATTATCAGAGACTGCTGCAGGGATAAATAAATCTAGTCCAAGTTTTTTTTTTTTTATACAAGGAAGAAGGAACAAGGGCCAGGTGCCCGCAAACCGTTCCTTCCAAGAAAAAACCAAAACCAAAAAGAGAGCCAAAGTCAAGATCCATTCATTTCGAGTAAAGACCAAAAACAGTCTCGACAGGAATACAGACAAACAGTCAACTGAACTCAAGAACTCACTCACGCACACCAGGCAACAGGCAGGCTCAGAAATTCAGGCGAAGCCCAAGCAGACAACATGCGACAAAAAGACAAAATATGCTAAATCACCTCGTAGGTCAAACTCGAAAGATAGCCTATGTTATTACTGCGCAAACCCAGGCCACACAAGATCTGAGTGTTACGTGAAAAATAACGAGGAGAGACAAAACAAAAAGGAGGAAACACGAAACTGTTGGTCACTGGACCTCAGACTGTAAACAAAAGAGAAGTTGATATCTGCCTACAAGTCGGGGAAAGACTGAATCAGCACAAAAGGCGATTACATAAAAAAAAAAAAAAATCAAATAAACAAAGAGTAAACATGGGAAGCCTATATGGAAATGAAAATATTTCGGTTTCTGCTTTCTCAGAAGAAGAAAATATTTCACTATTTTTTGGATTATGGCTCACCTGTCAATTTCATAACACAAGATGAATTAGAAATAGAAGAAAAGTAACATTCATGGAGGAACCAACCTTAGATCCATATACTGTAGATGGGAAAAGAAATACCAGTAAACGGCATGGTTGAGCTAGACATCAGATTTACGTAGACTACCAAAACAATCACTACTATATTCTACATAGTATAAAATTTATCAATTAAAGCAAATATGCTTCTTGGCCTAAGTACGATGAGAAAAGAAAATATCTTACTAATGCAACATTTCAACGGGATCGAATTCAGTAAAGAATTAATAGAGGAAATTTCATCTTCAGATAATACACCTCAAAATAATAGAAAACTTTAAGTAACAAGAGCAATTAAACACAAACCAAAAAGGTAGTGCCTGACTTACAATCTCCCATAGAAACTGGGCACGCAGACCTCTCACAGCTCACATTCAAGGGCACCCACCACCCATCCAGCTGTTATCCGTGATCATATAGCCTTACCACCGAGATCATTAATGAAAGTCACCAGAACGCGTAAACTGAGGAATTGTAATGTTATTGTATTGGGAGAGACTTGCAGACTGAAAGGACTGTCAGTAAAGAATGCTTTATGTTGAATTAATAACAATGGAGAAACAAATGTCTTTCTAATTAACCTGAAGAATGGAGATGTGCAGATCAAGAAAGGAACTTGTATATGTAATTTAGAGACTTGTGCAGCTCCTATATATAAAATGACAGAAGCTGGAGCATCAAGCAAAGTAAAATCATTTGACAGAGAGTGCAAAAAAGCAATTTAGATGCACTCAGAATATTTTGATGGAGAGAATGACCTCCTGGATTTACTACAAATACATCGGCAGACAGTTGCATTACACGGTGAAAAATTAGGTTATACCAATGAATACAGGTTCGGATTCATGTATAACACGACATGCAACCCATCTACATCGCAGCATATAGAGCAGCATGCATTAGCTAAACAGTAAGTGGAGGAAATATTAAGTCTGGATATCAATGAACCTTCAGTGTCTTCATGGAAAGCACCAATTTTCATTGTACAAAAAAACTGAACACGGAAATGCGGGCAGTCGTTGATTTTTGCAAACTTAATCAACAAACAATTCCAGACCGTTTTCCCATGCCATTGTTAAATGAAGTCTTGCCAAATATTGGACTGGAAAATGACATATTTTCAACAATTGATTTGTTCAGTTGCTATGACCAGATAGAGTTAAATGAAGAATCACGTGAATACACCGCGTTTTCTACAAATAGGGGTCATTTTCAGTACCGAACGATGCCCTGGGCTTCACACGGCTTCAAGCATATTCCAGCAATTAACGAACATTGTGTTTTCAAGAATGCTAGGTGATGGCATTTTTGTTTATCTGGATGGCATTATAA
>JAGKTI010012464.1:0-24601 GCA_018397915.1 Birgus latro
CACCACCACCACCACCACCACTGCTACTAGTAATGATAATAAAATACCTCACTCCACCTTATAAAGCTCATGCCTTTATCTATGTCACAGTACCTGGAGTTGCGGTTCAAGTCGAGGGCAGTGCGTCTCCTTGGAACCATGTGTCAGCTCATTGCGATGTTCATCTATATGGGGGTGTGTCTCTACGCGCCCTCCCTGGCCCTCTCCACCGTCACAGGTTTCTCCGTTCTTGGTTCCATCGTGCTTATGGGGCTCGTGTGCACCTTCTACATCTCTGTGGTGAGTTGCAAGGACGGAACCAGTCAGGCGGTCATACTGTACGGCCAAACTTGCTCGAAATGTGTGATCGACGAGATGAAACGAAGCACCGGGTTAGGTCTGCTTCAATGTCCGAATCTGAGCCTTGGACGGACCCCTGAGCCTTAGTTCCTCTTGTCGATCACATGTTTGGAGCAAGTGTGGCTGTTCCCTTAGATGAGTTTACGGAAATTCAAATCAAGTCCATCTTAATTTTGGTCCACCCCCTTCCGTTCACTTAAATTCAGTTCATTTTGGTGCATACAAAGTAAATTCACTCAAGTTTATCAGTGTCTCCTCAGATCTAGTCGGGCCTGTCTCATCCACTTCGGTCTTGTTACATGAAGTTAGGTTAGGAAGGTCATGCTCAGTTAAGTCCATTCGTCTAATTAGTCTCCTTTAGGTTTTGGAGATCTCCGTGGGTCCTACACATCCTTTCCCAATTAGGTAAGTTCATATCAGGTCAGGTTTTCCAATGTGACAACTTCTGTGATCCGGAGAACCATTAACAAGAATAATTCACCCTTTGAGAGCTATTCAAACTCTAGTCCTATATTATCAACACTGGAAAGAACATTGGAACCTCATCTCATTCTGTTACGTAATCCAGATATCAAATATTGCCATTTTGCCTATACAGAAAAAACTTGAAAAAGATATATAATAATCAGCCTAATGATATACGTTTTGTCAGCACACAGAGCGACTTGGGGAGCACCTTGATCATCACTAAATACCACTAGCTTGAAAATGAATCAGTAACGCGAAATACAAAAGGGAAATAGGATGGATGAAAGTGAGTTATTCCTTTCAAACCGACGGCTCATTTCTCGTGTCGCGATATCAACCTTTACGGAACTATGTGCAGGTTGGGTATTTTTTTTTCCCCCTCCCTCCCTTCCTCTCTCAACTGGAAGGGTTATATATAGCCTTCATTAATCCCTTCAGAGGTCTATCCAAAGTAAAATAATAATAATAATAATAATAATAATAATAATAAAATCGTTCGTAGCTATCATGAATACTACAAAAAGTCGTCAGCGTAAGGAAGGGGTTAGGAGATGTAGCCTATTTTGTCGTCAGGTAAGGAGTCTCCGTAACACCTCTTCCTTAGCGATTTATTTTTGGCTATGGTTGGTTAATATCCTTTTGTACGTTGTTTATGCAAAGTATGGCTATGCTTGAAGGATTTATATAGCACAAAGCAGGACAGTAAGATGTAATAAGCAAAATAAATCGCTTAGGAAAAGGCGTTAGGGAGCTTCCTTAATCGACGGGGCTGTGTGGTTGCAGGGCGGTGTGAAGGCCGTGGATAGCAAGATGTAATAAGCAAAATAAATTGCTAAGGAAAAGGCATTAGTGAGCTTCAACGGACGGGGTTGTGTGGTTGCAGGGTGGTGTGAAGGCCGTGGACAGTAAGATGTAATAAGCAAAATAAATCACTTAGGAAAAGGCGTTAGGGAGCTTCCTTAACCGACGGGGCTGTGTGGTTGCAGGGCGGTGTGAAGGCCGTGGTGTATACTGATGTGATGCAGACGCTGCTCATGTTTGGCGGGGTGCTGCTCGTGGTCATCATCTGCTGCCAGGAAATTGGTCTTGTCAATGTCTGGACCATAGCTGACCAGGGCTCCAGGATAGAGTTCTTCAAGTGAGTCACCAGTACTTTGACGCAAATTTCAAATGACGGAAAATGCCAGAAAGTGCAATGGGAGTACCGTTTGATTCTTGTGTTAGTGGAAATGTTTGTATTTTAGCAGTGAAGGACAAAACTTGATTCTCTCTCCGTGTGTGTGTGTGTGTGTGTGTGTGTGTGTGTGCTCGCTTTCAATAAAAGCAATCTGCTGTCATCTTGGGCACATGTATAATAAAGCCCATTTATTCCAGTCCTCATAAAATTCAACGACACTGAAATTATAAGAAAAAAATAGCCCAAAACTTAATCAGGTAAGAGCCAACGTTAGAGTCAGCTTTATAATGCTGAACGACACTGAAATTAAGGCCACACTACAGCCTCTCGTTTCTGCCCCAGCATGGACACAAGCCCCTTCGTGCGTCACACCTTCTGGTCCACCACTGTCCTTGGTTTCTACTTCACCATGGAGGTCATTGGCATCAGCCAGCCCAGCTACCAGAGATTTGCGTCCATCGGCAACCTCGCTATGGCACAAAGGTTAGATGGCCTTGTTTACATCTCTGCCTGTCCATCGGTCTATCGACCTATACCTATCTATATTGAAGGGAGACTATCTGGCTGTGCATCTGTAGAAAGATGGTTAGAAGTGTTGCAGATACGCAAGCAGTTAGAGGTGATGGTGGAAGTTCATTGATCGTAAGACTGTAGCATAAAAGATTAAGCTGAGAGGAACGTGGTGGATAGAGAGAGGAAGGGGACAACGGGAATGACAAGTAGCGAGGTTTAAAGTAAAAGCAGAGATGGACAGTAAGGACAGGTAAAAGATGAGTCTGTGAAGTAGGAACAAATGGACTTGGAAATTGTGTGGAGCTGATGAAGAGAGTATGTGGTTTGGAATGCAAGGGTTGCTAGGAGTAAGAAAGGTTCAGTTTTGTAGATGCCTATGTTGAGTGGGCAGTGGAGGAAACAGGGAGACGAGAGTGGACGCAAAACAGTCGAATGAATGGAATGTACTGAGGGTAAGAAAGGCGTGGATATCCATAGAAAAAACAAGCACAACAAAATTATGTAACCCCACTACTTTCTCGTGGAGTCGCATAATGAGAAGTGTGGACACATTACATATTAAAGTATTCAGATTCATTTCTTAGTGTTAAAATTCATAGCAGACTTCATGTGTGTATAAAAATCCTCAAGGTAAAGGTTGATAACATAGAGTTCACATAACTTGTACAAATACTGGCCCAGCATAACACTGCCTTAATCCACTTGTCGTCCCAACACAAAACACGAAGTATCGTTTGTAGTGCTCAGAGAAGATCAGTGTTTCAACTGCTGCACTACAGGGTACTTCACTGACATACACTCACCAGTGCTTAATTCATACGGACCTCGTAAGCTTGTTTTTACTACTGGTTGGTCATCTCCTCTGCCATGGGTGTGTGGCCGGTATGGGTCTGTTTTACGTCTCTTAGTACCATCTAATGCTTGATGTGTTTTTACCACTAGCTGGCCATCTCTTGTGCCACGGGATGTTGTGGGTCTGTTAGTATCATCTAATAATTTTTACGTTTTTACCACAGGTTGGTCGTCGCTTTTGCTGTGGGTGTGTGGTTGTTGAAAGGTATCTGTTGGTACCATTTAATCCTTAATTTACGCGTTTTTCCCACAGGCTGGTCATCTCTTTTGCCGTGGGTGTGTGGCTGCTGTGGGGTCTGTTCTACTTCTCCGGCCTGGTTGCATATGCCGCCTTCAGAGACTGCGATCCCTTGGCATCAGGCAGGATACAGAAGCCCGACCAGGTGATCCCTTACCTGGTCATGCAGAAGCTGGGTCACCTCACCGGCATTCCTGGGGTATTTGTGGCAGCTGTCTATGGCGGCGTCCTTAGGTGGGTGATGTAGTGGTTCATCCTTTTCTTATCAGCAGCCGTTATCATCACCCACATCTTTTATCATCACTCACATCCGTCATCACTATCCTTTAACATCACTCTCACATCATTTATCATCACCCACATCCTTTATCATCACTCAAATCCGTCATCACTATCCTTTATCATCACTCTCACATCCATCATCACTCACCCTTTTTCATCACAATTCCTTTATCATCACTTTCACATCCATCATCACTATCTTTTAACATCACTCACATCATTTATCATCACACACATCTTTTATCATCACTCACACATCCTTTATCATCACTCTCACATCCTTTATCATCTTTTCCACATCCTTTACCATCACTTCCACATCTGTCATCACTCACATCCTTTATCATCACT
Organism: Birgus latro; assembly: GCA_018397915.1. Taxonomy (NCBI): domain Eukaryota; kingdom Metazoa; phylum Arthropoda; class Malacostraca; order Decapoda; family Coenobitidae; genus Birgus; species Birgus latro. The sequence goes on from JAGKTI010012464.1 coordinate 4,221, forward strand.
CACATCCATAATCACTCTCACATCCTTTATCATCACACACATCCTTTATCATCACTCACATCCTATCATCACTCTCACATCCTTTATCATCACTCACATCCTTTATCATCACTCTCACATCCTTTATCATCACTCACACATCCTTTATCATCACTCAGTGTTATCGGCATCTACCTTGCATCACATTAGGTGACCGTGGCCAACGCATGCGTATTGGAGCCGTCAAAAACGAACGAACGATAGAAATACGCTACAACTTAGTCACGTCGGGAATTGGGCTGTGAGAGGCAGACCGAAAAAGACTTTGGATAAGGTCACAAAGTGTGGCATCGGGGATAAAGGACTAAATAGGGAGCTGCCAGAGATCAAGCAGCGTGGAGAGACGCCATTAGGTGACCAAGGCCGGCGCATGCAAGCACGTTGGGGCCTTTATAAATGAAACGAAAGTTACGAACAATAACGGTACACAAACAGTAAATTTCACATCCATGTTCACAGCACTTCCTCGTTGGCTCAAGTTTGAAAATACAGTAAAGGAGCAAATGATACCAACTGCCAATTACTCATCACTTTAGGAATGAGTATGGACGACACCTCAAAATATTCCTGGATTAGATCCTGATCATCACTATCACATCTTTCGTCACGACTCTCACACTTTTTATAATCTTTCTGACACTGAAAACTGAGAGAAATAAACACAGTGGGCAAGCAGTAGAAAACATACACACACTGCTCGCCGGTTCAGTGGTAATGCTCTCGCCTAGCATATGCTAATATGGAGGTTCATGCCTTGCTCTGGGTGCAAAAAGTTTCACAGACAAAGTGGGTGGGTACTGTCCCCCTTGAGCAAGGGGATGGGTGTGTGTGTGTGAGGGTCAAGGCTTTGCCCTTAGATCGGACTATATGTGTTATGCTGAATGTTCAAGGTCCAACTCCTTGTCCTTTGATCAATAGCAACTGATCTGGGGTTCTTTTGTAGACCGGGTCTAGTGCAGACAACTAAAGGAACAGGCCATAAAAATTTGGCTAAACCAATCTTACTCATATTTCCTGTAGTTCACAGGATACCAGACACAACACAAATGCAATATTTACACAGTACACTATTCAGGTGAAAGTCACAATCAGGACAAAAGGACTCTGGTCTGGGCTGCTGAAGACTTGGGCTGCTCACAGGTGTCAGCCAGGTGTGTGAGGGGTCCCGTCAGGTGTGTCCCCTCGCAGGAGGCACGGGACTACTCTTGAGGGCCGGGTTGTCCAGACTGGGCTGTTAGGCGGCATGGAGGGAGGCCCTCTCCTGGTGGAGCCTTGGTGGGGAGTTCAGCTGTCGGGCCTAGGGCCGAATAGGGCGAGTAGGCACGCTTGTGTGTGCCTGCTCCTGGAGGTATATCTCCAGCCAATGGGGCTGGGGAGGTCACGCCCCGGGGTCCTGGGGGTGCCCCTGGGGTGCGGTCTGTGGCGTCCCTTCCTCCAGGAGGCCGACAGTGAAGGGTGTCATCGGGGCGCTGGTTGTAGGGTGTGGACTCCCAGGCTCACCACAAGGCCTCGCCAGATCTCCTCCAGCTGCAACTCCTCCTTGGGGGGCTGCCTCTGTGGGAAGAGAGAGAAGGGTGTTCCACTTGGCCACAGGAGTGGTGGGCTGAGCAAGGGACATCCTTCGTAAGGGAGGTCACCGGGGTAGAGGACGAAGGTCGGATGGTGGCCATTCCTTCCTTCCCGGCAAGGACGGTGACCGTCGCTGCAGTTCCTCCAACCCTGGACAACAGGCGAAGGGAGTACGGTGGCGTCCCCTTCCTTCCCAGTGAGGACGGTGGCCATCACCGCGGTTCTGCCCTTCTCTGGGTATGCAGCCAAGAGGTGTACGGTGGCTGTCGTCGCGGTGCTGCCCCCAGGAGTGGCTGCAGGCGAAGGGCGTACAGTGACTGTCTCTTCCTTCCTGATGCGGACTGTGGCGTCACCATGGTGCTGTCTGGGGCAGTGGTATCACAAGCCCCACCCTGATCCTGGCGAGAGGTTAGTCTGCTGGGACTGCATTCTTTGGGTGGTGCTGGTTGAGGGCGAGAGGGGCGCAAGGTAGTAGGGGACGTAGGCCCGTCTAGCCCTGGGCCTCTGCGTGCCCTATGCGCCTCCTGGTGGTCTCCTCCCAGGGTGGATGCTTTGTCACCCTCCCTATTGTTCCTACGTGAGGTGGGTGTTGTGCCACCCCTCCCTGGGTCTCCCATCGGAGTGGGTATTTCAATATGAGCTCTCAGCTCTCTTCCAGGAGGGTAAAATGCTGATGATCACAACCATCATGTGATCCTGACTGACCCGGTGAATTAAATCACACACACACACACACACAACTTGACAACACTCCCAGTGTTCAGTACAAGCCAGTTATCATCTGGATAATCATTGCGAGGATGCTAGGGGAACAGGAGTCCCCCAACTCCTGCCTGCTTTACTGAGTGAAGTGCCTTCTTGAGACTGATGTAGGCTGCCAGCAGTCCTTGCTGAAACTCACAATGGCTAGAATCCGATCAAGTATAGACTTCTTGGGTGTGAAGATTGCTGAGGCTTCTGAATCTTTAATGAATGGTCCTGGATATGCATCAACAGCACATGAACAAGACCCTTACCTGGAACACTGAACACTGTGGTAGTTACTGCAGTCACTTTGATCTCAGATATCTTCCCAAACAGGGCTAACCAAACACCCTGTCCAGTCAGGAGGAATTATACCAGTGCATCAAACAGCTTCTGCTACTGCAAGTAATCCCCAGATATGGCTTTTTCCCCAGCTTTCATCAGTTTGGCCGAATGCCACAATGACCAGTGGCCATAGCACTTTTCAGCCTTGTCACTGCCTTCCTGTATTCATCTAGGGAAGACATGGCATTGTAGACTAGTGGGATGGCAGCTAGCGACTGCACATCAGCTGATGGGAGCTCCATGCTGGGTTCTGCCATACACAACTGCTCTAAGTATTCAGGCCAATGAGCCCTCTACTTACTCACTCTAAACACATGTCATCTATCTACTATCTCAACAGACCTGAGAAGCAGGTCTGGAGCAGAGTTTCTTCGGGGCTTGATAGCAGGCCGAAGGTCATTTACAGTAAAAGTCCTCCAACCAACCACCAATACTCCAAATATCCCAATGCTCCAAATTTTGCAAGGCAAAATTTTTGGAATTTTCTGGCCTTATTTCGAATTTTTCTGGGCTTCATCTAAGAATTTATCGGACTTGAACCTGCTGTTTGACTTGGACGTACCTGCCTGCAACTATTCGTCTACAGTTCTATGCATTTCTGGTGAGTAAAACAATAGCCCATATCATTTTGAGTGATTATTTAATGATCTCGTACATACTGTACTTCTAATGTTTTCAGAGGTCCCCCAATAGTCCGAAAAAAAAAAAAAAAAAACAGTAGTCCGAAGGACCCTTGGTCCCTCGCTATTCGGATTACAGGACTTTTACTGTACTTGAAAGCCACCCTCTAACTCCTCAGGAATTTCCGACATACCTCTCTTTGTGCATTCTCGGTAAAACTCTTGACTGACAACATGGAAATCTTTGTGGCTCTCAGTCCCTACCCAGTCTAGAAGCATAACTCATCATTGCCAGCATCATTGGTGAGACAGATCCCCTTCTTGATCACAGGCACTCAACTACACATGTATCAGCTTCTCCCACAGTAACACACTTATGAATACCCCATCACTCAACAGGGTCCTCAACAGCACAGACCACACCAAACTGATTCCTGAGTGCCACTGCATACTCCTCAGTGCACTCCTTTCTCAAGACTGAACAGTTATATATGGCATCATGGGATTTTCCCATATTTCATCTACAACCTTAGAGCAGCAACAAGTCTGTGAATTGCAGAAAAGAACTCTGTTTTCCTGAAAACCAAGAAGTTTTGAAGGATGCTCCACAGAGTTCCTACAATGATGAGGTCAGTCTCCTTAGCAACCCCCTGAACAATGGAATAACATGTCCAGCAGTGAAGATCAGGCTTCTGGAATCAGGATGCAGAAATTTTCAACTTATGGGATTTTGCAAAATACAGAAAGTTAGAACTATTGGAATTCCTGGTTCTAAATCCATGGGGACCTACTCATACACATTCCTCAAAGCCTTCCCTGTCAGCATCAGTAACTACACTGAAGCTGCTTAACCACTTAACTGAGGGCTGTCACTTTCGTGACGCACGGTGGCGATGGCTCGAGCCGTGGGCCGTCAGTTGGGTGCCTCTGTTTTCTTTTTAATTAGCCGGGGCCTTCAAAATATAAATATATACATGAAAAAATGTAGGAGAGTCCTGAGTGCTATTTATATCACTCAGTCTAGTTTGGGCCTATATTTTATAAAAATAACTCAGAGCGCGAATTGCCACCGGCTGGAAGTGCCAGGACTGCCTCACACAACCTCGCGGTTTAGGGGTTAAGGCTAAAAGTGTATCCCAAAAGGGGCACTGATCCACACCTGAGCTGAGGCTGGTATAGATCAGGTCTTTTTCTTTGAGATCACTCATCTCAGTAAGTGCATACACAGCAATATGAGAGGTAATGCTATAACTGAATCATACATAACTCTGTGCAAGAATCTTCAATACAGTGCAATCATTTGCTAATTCTTTGCTTCATCAATCTCCACATCCTGATGTCTCATGCACACCTTTGTCTGTCTATCTGTTTGAACTGATGTATCTCATTTTTCCATCATCTACTGTCCATGCACTTTCTTCACGACCCAAAAAAATAAGTGTTCCATGTTGTCACACTAGAGACAGTCTACAGTTCTTGGAGGAAACAGCTCCACTGTGCTTCAGTTTTCAGCTACATCAGTTCTTATCCTAATGATCCAAGGATATATTATTTTACATTTCTAAATGGATCACTCCCCCCCCCTCCCTTTTTTAAATACTGTATTACTATTAAGTCAGTTTCTTCCATCCACATGACAATGCTAAGCCTAGTACTCCTTTTTGTAGTTCTCTTGCCACCATTTTGTTCAATTTCCTTCTCCATATCACAACTTTCACAGCACACATTAGCCTTCCACTTCAAGTGACTATTTCCCACATTTCAAACTTTAGCTTTTACTTACACCACTCATGTAAGAAAAATAATCATAGATTATACACTTCTTGATAAACTTGTCATCTACGTATTTATCAAACAACACATGAGGGCAGTGGCAAAGCGCTGGACTCGGGACTGGGGGATCGTGAGTTCGAGCCATGCCAGGTAGCTGCCATGCCGGGAGGGGTAGCACCCTCCTGTCACCTAGCAGGGATATATGATCTAATTAGATCTAGCTCGGGGAACATTTCCCTTTCAAACAACACATTCATAATCATCAAACAATGTCCCACTTTCCACACAGTTCACTGTCCAGCACGGGTAACTCTATGGCTTGTCTGATCTGGGAGGACTTTCTGAAGGATATTCCATACTTCAGCAAGATGTCAGATGCTTCAGCCACCAGAGTCCTCAAGCTCATATGTAAGGCTCTCTTCTCATGTTATTAGGAATGATTCCACAGTTTTGAGGGGTCCATAAACTCCTTTAAAAGTCATTCCCTGTGTTATCAATGCACACTCAGCACTGCATGTCATCCACGGCATTTATAATTTTATACAATGGAACCAGATTACAACATCAACATAGAGCACTGCAAAACATTTTCCTTACATTCTGGTAGACACTATTTTGTAACACTGTGTATTGATGCTGCATGGTTGTGGCAGCTGTGGTGATGGGCTTGTCAGGCATCTGTGTGGGTGTGCTGGCGGGCAACCTGGGCAACATCTTCCACGTCGTCACCAGCATTTCAGGAGCTGTCAGTGGACCAATCCTGGGCATCTTCCTGGCTGGCATGTGCACACCCTGGGTCAACACAAAGGTAGGCACAGGTGTATACTATCCACATAAAAGTATTATTAATAGTCAAAAATTTATATACCATATGTAACCCAAAATTACAATGATTTATCTTGCAGGAATTACCTCCCAAACAGGGTTCTGAGAGGAGAGGAAGTATCAGCTCTTTCAAAACTAAAGGTTACCCTTCCCTTCAAACACATCACACAGAATAAGTGTAAATGCAAATCATTACCTTCTTTTGAGTGGTGTGTGAGAGGGAAGTTGTATGAAGATGGCTGCAACTTTGGCTGGAAAGTTCTTTGATTACTGAAGCATACCGTACTGCATGCATGGGGCTGGCCAAGAAAGGCCACCAGAACTGCATAATCCTTGTATCAAAATGATGGAAACAGCACAGATTACTTTATATAATTCAAGTGACATAAAATAATTACTGCTAATTCTTTCACCCTTACATAGCCAAGCATTTTACAACCACAGTATATCTTGAAGCTCATGTAGGGAAACAAAGATATCACAGGTTTTATAACTGTTACTGCTTCTTATTTATCATACATTTCTTCGTAATCATTTTCATTATCAAGGCCCTGTAGTGGACTTCAAATTTTTCACCAGCAGAACTTTTGTACTTTGCAATAATGCACAAAGGAAGAGTTATTTGTATCATTATGATTAGCTACAACATAAGCTCAGTCCTCTCTACTGCTCTTATGCTCACACCACCAGTGTCAAGGTTACTCTCTCTATTCCATCACCAGATGTGTCTTTTATTATCACTCTTTTTCTCTCAGACTGGAACTTGACATATATAAACCTCATGCTGACAAATTTATGATCTTTCATTCCTCTGCTGTACATCATTCATCAGCAGAGCAACTCCTTCCTTACATCATCCACACACACATACATACATGACCTACACATTTCACACCTTCTCACTCATCCACCTCATGCCCATTCATCCTTGCCCCATGCAATGCCAACACAACATACTTGAATTCCTGAACACATTCACCACTTCCACTCTCATACATTCATTATCAACACCCCATATCAAAAGGCCACACGAACCAGCTTATCACTAGTGCAGAACCTAGATCCGAGGATTGCTGCAACACTGCCGAGAGTAAGAATAGAGGATAAGAGACTGCTATCCCCACTGATCCTCTTCCTTTTTACTATTAGGTCTGCTGAGAATATGGAGGGCAATATTATAACACATGCAAAACATAACTTACATCAACCCATGTCCACATAAAACCACAGAGATTCATATGACCAAACCACAATCCTCAGGGCGCAGTGTTGGGATTCCTGGTGGCCTTCTTTTACAACGTTTGGGTGGTGGTGGGCAAGTTCCTGCGTGGGGGAGGGTACCCCATCCACCTCCCCCTTTCTGTTGACAGCTGTCCAGAGAACCTCCTCCACCCAGTCAACGCCTCCATCATCGCCTTCATCGGCAACATAACCACTGCTACACCCAGCACCAATCTCACCACTGACCTGAGTGTAGATTTCACCACTATGGCACCTGACACTAACAGGTTAACAGTGTCATCACACAAGAAACTTTCTTTAACAACAAGTATTTGGTTTGGGTAACATCACTCAACATGAAAGCAGAATTACTTATGACATGGGACATGGGACGAGGTCATTAAATGTGACTTAAGGGTTAAGGGAATGAATAGGGAGACTGCCAGAGATCGAGCAGCGTGGAGAGCCGCCATTAGGTGACCAAGGCCGACACATGCAAGCATGTTGGAGCCTTCAAAAACGAAGTAAAGCAAGCGAGGATGTTACCCTCTCTTGCCTTGCCTTTTAGTTTTCTTGAGCTTCATCATTTTCATTACCATCATCCCAACATTTTTTCCCAACCTAGGATGCAGTGAGACAGGGCTAGAGGGCAAGACAGAAAAATGGACAGAGGAGAACTAATCAACAGCAAACCTAGTTAAATGAACCACATTCTCATTCACTCACCATTCAAACTCCTGGAATCTTGATTCCACATCACAGACATAACTTACCACACTTATGTACTTCACCTTACTGATCAGCCAGAACCACTCTGATGACTGTCACATCACATGGTAAAAACAGAGGTGCAAAACCACATCATACTTTAGTACAAAATTCTATCAAGCAGTTTGATCCCTTGTCAGTTTCCTAGCTTTATCAACCTCCATGCCTCACTTTCTCATACACTCCTTCACCATATCTGTCCACCTTCTTGCTCTTCCACACCTCCTCCAACCTTCACGATTAAACAGATGGAAGAGTTGAGAGGTAGGATGGGACTGGAGTGTATTGGTGTTGTGATGAAAAGAGGTAGGCTGAGGTGGTTTGGACATGAGGAGAAGATGGGGGATGATAATTGGGTACAGAGGGTGAGAGGTGTTAATATTGGGGGAGGGGTTGGGAGGGGTAGACTGAGAAAGACATGGGACGAGGTAATTAAGTGTGACTTAAGGGTTAAAGGACTGAACAGGGAGGCTGCCAGGGATCGAGCAGCGTGGAGAGCCGCCATTAGGTGACCAAGGCCTACACATGCAAGCATCTTGGAGCCTTCAAAAACGAAACGAAAACGAAACGATCCTTTTCACTACAGTGTTTACACTCATCCTCTTCACATTACCATACCATCTAAAGAGACTCTCTACTGTCCATAGAATTCCTCACTCCACATCTTTCATGACTCACACTATACTTCTCATCCTATCCACATTCCACACTCATTCCCCGAGAACTACATTTCTGCTGTACTTACTCTAGGCTTCTCATTTCACACCAATCTCACACTCAAATGTTACTGTGGGCACTGAAACTTCTGCATGTGGTCCTCTAGCCTAGCCACCAGACTCATACATCTTTCACATCAGTACCTTCATAGCACCTTCCACTTTCGTTTCTTTTGAGACTCCACTTCTCCCTTCCTTTGGATATTTAATGCTCTCCACAATACCACCTCAGTACTGAATCTGTCAATAATTCAAGTTTCTCTTCATTCACCATCACATCACACAGGAAGTCACCTTCTCACTCAGCAACCATCATTTTGCTCTTGTTCACATATGCTTTGAGATCATGATGCTCACAAACATTCACCAAACTCTGCACCAATTCTCAAATCTCTTGTTCAGCAGTTAACACAGCATCATCTGCCCACAACAGGTTTGAGCTAATCCACCCTCCACCACTCATTACTGTCCTCTCTTATAAACCCATCCATGTACAGTACTGTATATGGTATGCATACTGAACAGCCATGAGTACATTACACATACTTATCTCACTCTAACACTGATATAAATCACTCACTTAAGACACCATTACACGAACTTGACTACCATTATTTAAACTCTTTACAATTATCAAAGGTTTTCCATCTCGACCGTACATACGCAAAACCTTCCTTGGTGTATGCTCTTCCCAAATCCTCAGAGAAAAGGGACTGAATAGGGAGGCTGCCAGAGCATGAGCAACGTGGAGAGCTGCCATTAGATGACCAAGGCCAATGCAAACAAGCATGTTGGAGTCTTTATAAACGATATATATCATAAACATCTAACAGTTCTTTTCACAAGCACTTCCCTTTGTTCAGTTACAGGTATTTGATCCATAAATCCCCAGCCTCTAGTAAAGCCATTCTGTTCATCAATCAGTGGGTGTGTTGATTAACTGCTTACTTATCCCATGATAGTTCTTCCACATCAAATTTCCAACAACAATGAACAGGCTTGTATCACAAAAATTTTTGCACTCAGTTCCGTTACTTTTTGTTTTTTTGTTTTTTTTAGATGGGCACAACTACAGTGTTTGTTCTTATTCACTGATAATGATTCAGAGAGTTTATTTCTTTACATATACAAATGTCTGAGGGTGTGTGGTATGATGCCAACAGGAGTGAGGGCAGGACTGTGTATGATGTCTCCTACTGCTACTTCGGTATTACTGGCATCATCATGACCCTCATCATCAGCAATGTTGTATCCCTCTGTACTGGTGAGTTGTCTTGCTGTTGTAACGTCCAGTCAGCACTGGTGGGCCGGGGTGGGGGTGGGCCCACACCAACAGTTAGCACTGCTAATACGGTGATGGCACACCAACTGTTAGCTCTGGTAGCACTGACAAACTGGATGGTGGTACACCGACTAGCACCAGCAGAGGCGGACAGTGGTATTGTTTATCAGTGGTTGGGACTGGTAGACCAAGCAGTTCCAGGTGGTAGTACATCAACAGTCAGGGCTGGTAGCATTGGTAGGAACGAGTGGTGATGCAGCAGCAGATAGGAATCGCAGTGCTGGTACGGCTGAGTTGCAATGAACCAGCAGTAATTCCTGCTCTGTCACCTACTGTTGTCATGAAGTACCAGTGTGTTGTGAAAGGAGAGTAGAATGGCAAGACCATAATTCTAGGTTTAGTTAATGTAGTTCCAGAGAACATTTTAATGTTTGGAACACTGCTGTCCCACTGCTCCTCTATGTAGACCCAACACCACTTTTTCATAACACATAATTCAACATCAGAATCTGAAAAATAAAATGTACCATAGTTTATCAGATGCACATACTGTCAAAGCAGAGGGAGAGTGGCACGTGCAGTTTGTCACAAGAGTGTGGGAAGTAACTTCACCTTGTGCAGTATTTGTGGTAAGTGGATGCATGATGCTGATTTCATGGGTGCAGTGAATCTGGGAGAGCATATAGAGATTGTCAGTTGTGAAAGGATTGATCTTGCTGGCGAATCTCTTGAGTGTGTAAAAATTTTGTTATTTAGGGGACAAGTTATTTACTGGAGGTGGGCCTGGAGTAGCTCTGTGGCTAGGGTAGGGAGTGGTTGGAAGAAGTTCAAGGAGCTGTTGCCTCTCCTGACACTGAGAGTGCTCTCCCTTAGTACTAAGGGATCTTTACATGTGGCATGTGTTAGGAGTGTAATGCTGTATGGTAGTGAGACCTGGACAGTAAAGGAAGAGGATATTCATAGGCTCAAATGTACAGAAATGACACTTATTAGGTGGATGTGTAGTGCATCCTTGAATGTGAGGCCTGGGGGGGGGGGGCTAGGTCTACGACTGAAAAGTTGAGAAGGAAGGATGGGACTGGAGTGTATTCGTGCTGTGATGAGGAACAGATTGAGATGGTTTGGGCATGTGGAGAGGATGGAGGATGACAACTGGATGCAGAAAATGAAAAGTGTGAACGTCGGGGATACAGTTGCATGAGGCAGACCGAAAAAGACCTGGGATGAAGTCATGCAGTGTGACCTAAGGGATAAGAGACTGAATAGGGAGGCTGCCAGAGACTGAGCAGCATGAAGAGCCACCATTAGGTGACAAAGGCAGATGCATGCAAGCATACTGAAACCTTTATAAATGATACAACAAAAATATTTCATACAAATGCAATCAACTTTCAAAATTCAATGGTGCATCCACAAAAAGAGGGGCCATACGACCTTAATGAAATCTCAACATGGTCTGATAATATGCTCTTATCTTTTACATATTCTGTTAAAGCCCACAAATTAAATAAGTGCCAAGAACAATGACTTTAAAAATCAGGATGTTCTATTACAACTCTTTGTCAGTTCTTGCATACTTCACAACACTAATTTCAATACTTAAAAGTTTATGAAGCCTTGGAAGCATTAACCTGATGTAACCAGCAGTAGAGGGAGACAAACTGAAAAGGGCAGCTCTGTTGGATTAATTGGTTATGTTTTTGAAGGCATGCATTGGCCTTGGCCTCCTATAGGCAGCTCTTCATGCTGCTTGATTTCTGGCAGCTTCCCTAGTTATTCCCTTAACCCTGAGGTCACACTCAATGGCCTCGTCCCAGGTCTCTTTCGGTCTTCCTCTTGCTACCCTATCCCTAAAATTAACACTTCTCACTTTCTGCACCCAATTATCATCTCCCGTCCTCTCCATATGCCCAAATCATCTCAATCTACCCTTTCTCATCACCACACTGATACACTCCAGTCCCATCCTACCTATCAACTCTTCCATCGTAAATCTAGCTTCCCCAGGCCTCACATTCAAGGACGCACTGCACATCCACCTAGTCGCTGTCATTTCTGTACACTTGAGCCTGCAAATATCCTCTTCCTTTATTGTCCAGGTTTCACTACTATACAGCATTACACTCCTAACACATGCCGCATACAAAGATCCCTTAGCATGGAGGGAAGGCCCTCTGTGTCAGGAGAGGGGCAACAGCTTCCTGAAATTCTTCCTATCGCTCCTCATTCTAGCCACAGAGCTAGCTCCGTTATAAGGCTAGAGTGTGATGCTGTATGGTAGTGAGTGTGATGCTGCATGGTAGTGAGAGTGTGATGCTGTATGGTAGTGAGAGTGTGATGCTGCATGGTAGTGAGTGTGTGATGCTGCATGGTAGTGAGAGTGTGATGCTGCATGGTAGTGAGAGTGTGATGCTGTATGGTAGTGAGAGTGTGATGCTGCATGGTAGTGAGACCTGGGCAGTAAAGGAAGAGGATATTCACAGGCTCAAATATACAGAAATGACAATGATTAGGTGGATGTGCAGTGCGTCCCTGTGTGCAAGGCCTGGGGGAGCTGGGTTAATGATGGATGAGTTGAGAGGTAGGAAGGGACTGGAGTGTATTGGTGTTGTGATGAGGAGAGGCGGATTGAGATGGTTTGGGCATGTGGAGAGGATGGGGGATGATAACTGGGTGCAGAAGGTGAGAAGTGTTAATATGGGGGGGTGGGGTTCCGAGGATTAGACCGAGAAAGACATGGGATGAGGTCATTGAGGGTGACCTCATGGTTAAGGGACTGAACAAGGAGGCTGCCATAGATTGAGCAGTGTGGAGAGCCGCCATTATGTGACCAAGGGCGACACATGCAAGCATGTTGAAGCCTTCAAAAACGAAACAAAATGAAATGAATCATTACAAGGTCATATTATAATACAGTATTTGCATATATCAGTTGTTTGTACAAGCTCACCCCAAATAAACCATGACAATCTTTTTTGGTAACCTGTTGGATAATATGTACAATAATAATCAGAAACTACACCAGTCTTGGCAATGCTCTGCTTACATTATTGTGTAGTATATTTGTAGATATGGAGTTGTTACTTATATAGTTTCAGGAATGGTCTGCCTGTGAAATCTTAACTGAACTCTAAACTGTTGTACTGATGCCTCCAGGTCCTCTGAGCCCAAAGGCTGTGGATAGGAGGCTGTCGTTTCCCAGCTGTGGAAGGCTCCATCAATGGCTGTGGAGGACCTGCTGTGGTTCACATAAGGTGGACTACCTCAATGAGGCAGACCATGTGACCACCATGACCATGTTGCCCCATACCAAGAGTCATCACAATGGCAGCCATCCCTAGCTTATGCTGCCTTTCCACAACCACACACAAATCAGTCCAGTATTCTCCAACATGAACAGTCAAAGAAACAACTACCTTCCCAGTTCTATCTCACAAAAATGTACAAATGGTGAAAAACAATGAAAAACCCTATCTCTACCAGTGTGTGTTTCAGATGTTTTGATTTTACCACTATGGGTTCATCACACTTTGAGAAGATACCACGAAACTGAAAATCCTCTTGTAATGATCTGTTTGAAAGTCAGGAACAATGCAGTGATGCCACTCATATGTAACAGTGATGCTCTCAAATACTGTAATGATGATGCTTGGTATACAATTTCCATTAGAAGAATTAAGGAGTGCACTGCCATTACATTTATTTTTACATGTTCAGTATACCACGTAATTTTTTTTAATTTTTTTTTTATGAGTCCGACTCTGGGCATAGGCTTCACAGCCTGCTATCAAGGCCCAGTCATCCTCCTACAATCTACATGTCACCACTTCGGCGCTTAACACCCACCATCCATATTGAATACATGCTAGGGCTGTCTCATACAGGACTGGTGTATTGGTATTAGCGGGGTCATTTTTACGACATGTCGGCGGGTCTCCTGGAAGATCAGTAAAGCCTGATTTAATGTACACTGTACGCTAATTGCAATTATCTCCTTCCATACTTCAGACAAATCAGTACATAATTTTATATATAATGGCACCTTAATAGTAGCAAGAGGAGAAAATGTGCCCGCATACAAAAGTTCATTTAATGATAGCTAGCCAGGATTCATCTGAATGAAGGTACGGGAGGCGGTAGCTCGATCAGTAGAGAGTTGGCTTGCGGTCCCGTGGGACCCAGGTTCGAATCCTCGCTGGTGCAGGGAACAGTTTAAGGATTTGAATTTCAATAAATCAGGCTTTACTGATCTACCAGAAGACCCGCCGACATGTCGTAAAAATGACCCCGCTAATACCAATACACCAGTCCTGTATGAGACAGCCCTAGCATGTATTCAATATGGACGGTGGGTGTTAAGCGCCGAAGTGGTGACATGTAGATTGTAGGAGGACGACTGGGCCTTGATAGCAGGCTGTGAAGCCTATGCCCAGAGTTGGACACACACACACACACACAAAAAAAAAAAGAAAAAAAAAAGGCAACCCGAGAGTTGGATTGATATGTAAATGCTAAGCAGACAGTGGGTATAATTACAGCATTACCCATGTAAATCAACTTAATATACTGTAAATAAACAATGGTAATAATGGCAGTGTTTGAAAGTTTTACTATTAATCTAGGGTATGTACAGGCAAGGCTCAAATATGATATAGCCTCTTCCCCTTTGCTCAGTTAGTTCCAAAGTTTGTGGGGCAGGGTCTTGAGCTATTAAAAAAAAAAAAAAAATGCTGATCTATGAGAAAGAGAGAGAGAAAAAAATGGGTATCGTTCTTGTTACTGACCCTACTGAACACATTTTATTGCTGGTAATGGCTGGGCAGTATGTGTTGATGTGTAAGTTAGAGCTTGTAGTGCCATAAAACTCGTAGCACCACCAAGCTTGTAACACCACAGAGCATGCAGCACCATATAAGATTAATCCCTGAGAGTTGAATATGCGTAAGTCCGTGGAGTACCCGACTGCTTCACTGTTTGTTTATGTTCACACCACCAATACTGTATACAATGATTCTTTTTACCCACTCAAATAATTTCACACCTCACTCCCGACACCCTCTCCTCAATTCTAAAATGCTCCTGAATCTCTGAATTATTTATACCATTCATCCTACTTATGCCTGCAGCTGTTCTGAGAATTGTACCATAGAAATTTCTTTGTCACTCATTGCCATGTTTCACTCCTGTACGAGTGTTAGTAAAACACTTGTAGCATTTTCTGTTGGAAGGATGGAGTTGAGAGGTATATGAGGGAGGGGGGAGTAAGCTGGGGGGAGGGTAGGCAAATGGTGGATGACAAAGCGACTTGGAGGTGTTTTGTCTGCAGCCACCCTTTGCGGGATTAGGGCGTCGGGCTACAGACAGATATACGGATAGATAGATGTCACTTTCTACTGAAAAACACACATACAATAACACCTGACATCACCATTTGGAATTTCTGATATCTTTACATGGATACATTCAATAGCTTCCATCCTCACATAGCATTCAAATTTAAAGATTTCTTAATGCTGGTACTTTTTAATCTCTCGTAAAATGAATGGCAGGTGGCACTGAAAAAAACGATAAAAATTTTATACATGAACGTCTGCGATGTAACTTACTTATTACATGTCAATATTGTTTGAAGTGAGGTAGGTGTGCATGGAAAAAAACACTTAAAACCTGGAAAAAACACTATTAAAACATGGAAAAAACACTATTAAAACATGGTAAAAACACTATTGAAACATGGTAAAAACACTATTAAATCTGAAAGAATATCTCTAAAGGTGCACACAACATATGACTTGTTATACAGTGGTCTCCAAAGTTCACATATCAGCTTCAGCATAATATAAATACAGTAGACCGTCTCTACAGTACACTGGATCAACTGGGGAGAAACCCAATCTGATAAAGCTGATAATCCAGTAAGTCTGATGGTCCCCCCCTGAAGTAAGATTTCAGGCACACAATGGAAAATAATTGAGTGAAACTGCATATTTCAGTACTAAAAAGAAAAACTATACCCATTTGACACTTATGTGGCCCATACTTTCACATCCTTGTCATAGCATTTCACGAGTAGCCTAAGCAGACTGAAAAAACCACCGTCAGCATTGGTTACTGCACTCTGGGTCACTCCGCACAAAGGAAACAATCCGGTGCGCCTGCATCATGCGCCTCATGTAACGTACAGCATACGTTAATGACAAAAAAGATGTCTGGTGGGTCCAGAGTTGTACGGCAGGTCCATGTGGTTTTTCCCATTTACCAGATGGTATCCTGTGTGTACGAAGACTTGTCCAGAGACCTCAAAGTGGTGCTTGTTAAATCCAATATCCAGTCTATCGGGAAACAGTAAAGGAAGGGTGTACTATACAACAACAAACTGAAAGAATGAGTGTTTTTAACTAGGGTATTAAACAAGAAAAAAAAAATCCCACCATATAATTAAACAGCATTTCTTACAGCTCCTGACACAAAACCATATCACACTGAGACACTAATGCTCCTTGACTTCAGTGAAAGGTAACATGCTCCTTGACTTCGATGAAACGTAACATGCCTAGTTGTATGCTTTTTAAACAATTTACCATAGTAATCACCTTAAAACTTTTTGACTCCTGAATGAACCAGTAAGTGGTGGGTGAGGGTACCTTTGTGACTAAATAGTTTACCACATATATCACACTTGAACTTCACCTCGGAATGGGTCTGTGAGTGCTGGGTGAGGTTGCCTTTGGTACGAAACAGCTTTCCACAGTCATTACACTTGAACTTCTTCTCCCTTGAATGAATAAGCAGGTGCTTAGTGAGGTTACTTTTCAAATTAAATTGTTTACCACAATAAGGACACCTGAACTCCTTCACTCCTGAATGAACTAGTAGGTGCTGGGTAAGGTTACCTTTCTGACTAAACACTTTATCACATTCACTACACTTGAACTCCTTCACTCCTGAATGTATATCCATATGTCTCGTGAGATGAGATTTCTGGCTAAAGAGTTTACCACACACATTACAAGTGAACTCCTTCGCTCCAGAATGAACTACCGCATGTCGGGTAAGTTGGCTCCTACACGGGAACAGTTTACCACACTCCAGACATTTAAACTTCTCAACTCTACCTGAAAGGGTGAGCGTGTCTTGGACAGCCTCATTCACCCCAACCTCTATTTTCACGTCTGGCTCCACAACTATCTCCTCACTAAATTCACTCTCAAACTTCACATGTGGTTCCACAATTATTTCCTCACACTCTGACTTCATATCTAGCACTTCCTTAATCACCTCCATTACATCGTCCTTCTGAGCTCTCTTAATACTTGCCAAACTTTGTCTGTTCTCCACTCTACTTCACTTCACTGCTCATCTTTCTATTTACATTTAACATGATAAATAGCCAACATCAATGTCATGTCAAAAAATACAGTACCTCTTAACCCTAAACACAAGATACCACCACAGATCACTAATACTGGATCGTAACTGTCAATACAAAAATCATGATTACTAAACCATTACTAATATATGGATAAAAATGACAACTACATTCTTCAATCTTCCCCGCTGTCTGAGATCTACACACATCTGCAGAATTATAGTACACCATAATCTGTCAACATAATATTTTATCCAGGATGCACTCTTATAATACATCAATGGTTCAGAGTTCTTATATGAAATGCATAAGGTGCTTCTAATGGCACGTGCTCAAAAAATTATATCAGCTATTCTTCAAGGCAACACCACAAAGTGTGACTTCAATCATGACCACACTTAGCATTTATAACTCAAACAGCTCTGCCTGAAGATCACAGGGCTGATGCATCTATTTCAGTGATGTGACTTCAGCTGTGGACCTGAAACAACAGCGGCCATCAGACCAGCATATCAACGAACCTGAGAACACAGTATAGCACTTTATGCACACACAGCCAGGAGGCACAGCATGAGTCATGCCACAACCCTTACCTTATAGCTGGGCTCAGCACAGTTCACATCAGCTCCTCTGCTGCACTGACTGATGGATGACTTGTACTGAACATCAGGCATCCATGATCCAACTGCTCTCTCACTACTCACCTGAAGCATAACACTCCATTACTATATTTTGCCCAGTGTACACACAGTAAGAGAGAAGAATTACAGTATCTGGATTACTATCTATCTATCTATTGCCAGACGCCTTAATCCCGTAAGGGGTGGCCACAAACAAATCGCCTCTATGTCACCCTGTCCCCCGCCATTTCACTGCCCTGCTCCCAGCTCACACCTCCCTCTTTCATATACCTCTCCACTCCATCTGCATTACTTTGCCTGAGAAACAGGTGACAAAAAGTGGCAGAAATCTGTGTACACAGCAGCACTACACTCTGCCTTCTAGTTGTCCAAGTGCAGAGTTTGTGGATAATAGAACAGAAATAGTGTCCAAAGACGTTTTAATGGGATTTCTCAGGGATATTTGTGTCTTGTTCTTTTTAAAGCAATACTGTTATAGGAGGAGGCTGTAGCACGGGCCGAACAGGGTGGTACTCCCGAGGGGAATGGGAATGCTGGTGATAGGGAGAGCTGGAGCTCCTGTTTCACTAGCTACCTAACCATCCCCCTTTGCGACCTTTTCACCTTTTCAGTGTGACAGTAACATGGAGGTAGACCAGCATACTCTCCCAAACATTTCCTCTAACTATCCTATGCACTAAACCACATACGCTTTACATATCACACAACGTATCCCACTACGTTACAGGGGTTGACGCCAGCAAGGGCATGCGGCCAGAAAACTTTGCCCCTGCTACCTAGTGGCGGACTTTAGGGGGGAGGCTTGACAGGGGTTCCGCCGGCATAGATAACGGGTCCGGGGCAAGATGGGGCTCGAACCTGTGCTAGAGGGTACAGGGCATTGCGGTTCCCAGGCTGCCGCTTCCGCTCAATAGTGAGGGGCCCGAACCTGGGAGTAGCGCCCCAGGAGGCTGCCCTATCAGTGGGTGTATAATGGTGGGGCAGTTGCAGTGCTGAGGCGCGCTTGGAGGGTGTCCCTGCAGGTGTCCTGGCAGGGTGCCCCGAGGCCACTACCACAGCCATTAGTAAGCTGGTGGGCTAGGGGTCCCAGATCCATTGCCTGGACCTAGGACTGTGCAATGGGTCGGGCCTTTGGAACGTTTACCCCTCTATATCTTACCTACTATGACTTACAAGTATCAGCATCAAAGCAAGCCTGAGGACAGCAAATCACCCAGGGGGTTTAGAGTGCATTCATGGAATGTGGGAAGTTTGAGGGGAAGAGCGGGGGAAGTTGTTGAGGCATTCAGTAGGAGGTGGGTGGATGTGGCATGTTTGCAGGAAGTCCGGTACAGGGGTGGATCTCCCAGAAAGATTGTTGGGAAGGATTGCTACTATAAGTTGTTTTGGCAGGGGGGAACTGACGGATATGGGGGTGTGGGTGTGTTGGTTGCAGAGAAATGGGTGGAATATGTTATGAATGTTATGAGATTAAGTGATAGGATATTAGTAGTGAAAATTTTGATTGGTAGGAAAATGATTTCAGTTATATCCGCATATGCTCCACCCGCAGGATTGGATGACGCAGAGAAGGATAGATTTTGGGATGATTTAATACGTGTAGTAAGTGGTATGGGCGATGATGAGGTAGTGGTTCTGGGAGGGGATTTAAATGGTCATGTTGGTGAAGCTGCTCAAGGTTGTGAAGGAGTCCATGGAGGATGTGCATATGGTGTGAGGAATGAGGAAGGGGAAAGAATACTCGAGTTTGGGGAGGCTATGGAAATGATTGTGTGCAACACACATTTTAGAAAAAGAGTGAGTAGATTGATTACGTACGAGTCCGGGGGAAATAGTAGTCAGATAGATTATTTTCTGGTCAGGAGGGTTGATAGGAGGTTAGTGAGGGATGTTAAAGTTATAGGAAGCGAGAGGTGTGTGCAGCAGCACAAACTGTTGATTTGTGACATGGTGCTTAAGGAACGAGTGATGAGAAGGAGGACATATGTACCTAGGAGGAAAATATGGAAGCTGGGAAACCAATCAGTAAGGGATGCCTTTTATAGTGAGATGAGGAGAGTGGTGGCTGAACAGGGAGCTGTAGAAAGAGGCATTGATGAACAGTATAGAGCTCTTAAGAACAACCTCTTGAGATTGCAGATGCAATATGTGGTTGGACAAGAGGCCCACCAAGACATAAAGTAACTTGGTGGTGGGATGACGGTGTAGAAGCTGCAGTTAAGGAGAAAAGAAGGCTTTTCTGGGAATGGAAGAAGGGTGGTAACAGGGAGGAGTACTTGGCTGCCAAATGCAGGGCTAGAAGAGAGGTATACAGGGCGAAGTCTGAGTCACAGAAACTTTTACTTGATAATCTAAATCATGAAGGAAGGAAAAATATGGTTTTCAGGGTGGCAAATCAGGTGAAGAGAGATAATCGGGACACTGTAGGCGAGCAGTGTGTGAAGAATGATGAAGGAAGGGTAGTGGTAA
>JAGKTI010012465.1:0-12339 GCA_018397915.1 Birgus latro
ACCTACCTGCTTTGCCACCTGCACCCACAGCAAGCCGGTGGCCAGTCAAGTCAGGGTGACCAACTGTTCTGTTCCATATCACCTAGACATATGATACTATCTATCTATCTATTGCCAGACGCCTTGATCCCGAACGGGGTGGCCACAAACAGATCACCCACCTCCATGTCACTCTGTCCCATGCCATTTCACTACCACGCTCCCAACTCACACCCCCCAATCTCATATACCTCTCCACTCCATCCCTCCATCTCATCCTCGGCCTCCCCCTCCCTCTTGCCCCCTCCACCTCACTCACATACACCCTCCTCATCAGTCACTCTCCATCCTCTCCACATGCCCAAACCACCTTAACATGTTTCTCCTAATGCTTCCCATCACGTCCTCAACCACACCACAACGCTCCTTCACTTCCTCATTTGTTAGTCTGTCTCTCCATGTGACTCCACATGCTCCTCTCAAATAACTCATTTCCACTGCTCTCACTCTTGACTTCTGTCCTTCCAACAGGGTCCAAGCTTCACTTCCATATGTCAGAGTTGGTATCACAATACTATCATGTAACAACTTTTTCACTTCCATGCTCACCTCCCTGTTTCTTATCACTGCTTTCAACGAACCAGCAACCTTCTTTCCCTGCTGCACCCTTTTGAGCACTTCACCCTCCAGACTTCCATCCTTACTCATCACATTGCCCAAATACTTAAATTCACTCACATTCTCCATATCATTCCCGTCCAATCTCACTGTACATTCACTGGCTTCACTTCTCTCAAAGATCATCACTTTACTCTTCCCCACATTCACCTTTAGATTCCATTTCTTACACACTCTCCCAGACTCATCTACCAAGCCTTATATTAAAATTAAATTTATTAGTTAGCATTCTCACTGTCTCCCATAATACTGAGAATGTTAATGTGAGGTGTATGGCAAGGAGAACAAGCCCTGCTTGAGCCCTCTATAAAAGTGATACCTCTCCATGCAATATTACTATTATGTCCGTGGTTAGGATTACAGCAGCCGCTGCTAAACTCTAGCTGCCGTAATCCTAACCACTTGTGTTTTACAGCAGCAATAACCAAACCAAACCCAACCAAACCTAACCTAACCTAACCTAACCTAACCTAACCTAACCTAAGTGAACCACCAAACATAACTGCTAAATTCTAGTGGTTTTAAGCTGAAATGTAGTGGTATTAACCTAACCTAACCTGTTTCTAACCTAACTGAACCACCAAACATATCTGCAATAGCTGCCGTAATCATAACCACTTCCTACTATTATAGCCTGTGATATGCAACTGGGACTATTTGGTGAAAATAATATCAAGGATTCTCAAAACGATAAAATATAATCACTAAGTTATCACTTTTACTGACATGTGTTGGATAAAAGCTATGTAAAGACAAAACTAAAGTGATTGTTTCATCAGCCTGCAATGCTTCATCTTAAAATCTGTTGCACTAAAATAAATTTGAGATATGATGGAGCCAGGATTCCATGGGCTTGAATGATGAGTGAATGGAAGTGTGGCCCATTGAATTGGGCAAATTTAGGCTGTCTGGACGTTGCTACTCCTCACCCTGTCCTAGGGTGGGAAAGGAGGTCTGGGTGAAGATGATGATGATGATTCCCATGCATGTGGTTCATGGTATCAGTTAGTACTGGCAAACAAAATTACTATATTCATAGATATTACTCTCATTCAGATTTGTAAGGCATCAGAATCATCATCAATAATGCAAACTGCCTAATTGCCAGACATCCAAATTAACACCTCACATTTCCCCTTTTATCAGTTTGCTGTTATAAATTATTTCCTCCGTCTCTCTGCCTGCTTCTATGACTGTCGCGTCCTCTGTGTATGTGTCACGCATTTTTATTGTATCTATGTGACCATAAATATTTTCTAACTGGTGTGCATGTTTGTTTTATCTGCATGTCTGTGAGCTGAAAAACATCAAGGAGCAAATGTTTTCATTTTCATTTGTTTTTCTAGCAATGGAAAAACACCGTAGCAACTGCGATTTCATAACGTCTTATCATAATATCAGTCACTCACACCACAAGCACTCTATCCCCCTTCTTTCCTACATTCCCCACTGGTGACTTTTGTCATACTTACACTTCTTATCACCTCCCATCACTACGACTTCTTCAAACCCTGGCTCAGTCGCTCTCGACTAACTGTTGCTATAAACATACATGATAGGTACTATACATAATCATAAATAATTATATAAAGCCTATCATGGTTTGTTCCTTGTCTCAATAAGCAAGGATGATGACCATTTATATTTTAATATGTGTGTTGTAATGAATACAGTATCTCAGAGTCTGCACCATACTAAATATCTGGGAAGGTATATGTTACAAAAATTGCCAGTGTTAAGCATGTATCCTTTGGGATTCTTCACGTAGAATTTTTTTTTTTTTTTAAATGCAAGGAAGAAGGAACCAAAGGCCATGGGCCCACATACTGTTCCTTCCAAGAAAAAACAAAAACAATACAAAACAGAGCCAAATTCAAGATCTATTCATTTCAAGATGCCTGGACACACTGCATTTGAAAGACTGGAGATCATAGGAAGTAGGGAATACAGACAGAGGAAGACAGTTCCAGAGTTGACCAGTTGCATAAATGAACGACTGGGAGTAACGGTTAACTCTTGCATTAGAGAGTTGGACAGAAAAAGGATGAAAGTTTGTTGCTAGACGGGTGCTACGTGCCCGTCGTAGAGGTGGAGGGATGCAAGGAGACAGTTCAGAAGAACAGTGACCGTTGAAGCAGTGATAGAAGAGAGAGAAAGATGCAACAGTGCGGCAAAGAGACAAAGGTTGAAGGGAATCAGTAAGAGGAGGAGAGTTAATGAGATGAAAAGCCTTTGACTCCACCCTATTGAGAAGAGCTGCATGTGGGGAGCCTCCCCACACATGAGAGTTGTACTCCATACAGGGGTGAATAAAACTCGTGTACAAGGTCAACAACTGTGCAGGGGTAAAGAAAGTTCGGAGTCGGCCCAGCACACTTAATCTCTTGGAAGCAGATTTCACAAGAGCTGTAATATGTTCTTCCAAGATAAATCCCGAGAGACTGAAACCCCAAGCATGTTCAAGGATGATGCGGGACTGAGCTGGACATTATTAAACATTAGTGGGTAATCCTGAGGAAGATTTTGTTGGGTTGATAAGTGTAAGAACTGAGTCTTTGATGCATTAAAAATAACAAGATTATTTTTACTCCAGAGATACAAGCCAAGTCAGACATTAGGTGTGCCATAGCCTCATCCCTTGTTTATTGAAGTAACTGCTGAGATGGACGTTGCGGAAACCGAATGGAAAGGTGAAGGGTGGAATCATCAGCGTACAAGTGGATGTACAAGTGGATAAGGTTAGATGTACAGCTTAGAAGGTCATTGATGAATAAAAGGAAGAGAGTTGGTGATAGGACAGAGCCCTGAGGAACACCATTGTTGATAGATCTAGGAGAAGAACGATGGCCGTCTACAACGGCGGCTATAGAATGACCAGAAAGGAAGCTAGAGATGAAGGCACAGATAGAAGGCTAGAAACCGTAGGAGGGCAGTTTGGAAATTAAAAATTTATGCCAGACTCGATCGAAAGCCTTCGAGATGTCAAGTGCAATGGCAAAGCTTCTGCCAAAGTCCCAAAAGGAGGATGACCAGGAGTCTGAAAGGTACGTGGGAAGATCGCCAGTGGAGCATCCCTGACGGAACCCATACTGACGATCAGAAAGAAGGTTGTGACAGGAAAGATGCTTAATGATTTTTCTGTTAAGAATTGACTCAAAAACCTTGAGATACAGGATGTTAAAGCAATTGGATGATAGTTAGAGGGTTGGGAATGATCACACTTCTTTGGGACTGGCTGAATGAGAGCAAACTTCCAGCAAGAAGGAAAGGTACAAGTTGATAGACAAAGGCGAAAGAGTTTACCTAGGCAGCGTGTAAGCACAGAAGCACAGTTTTTGAGGACAACAGGAGGGACTCCATCTGGCCCATATGCCTTGTTAGTATTGAGGCCAGTGATGGCAGAAAATACATCAGCTGAAGAAATTTTAATGTCAGTCATGAGGAAGTCAGAGGGGGGGAAGTGATAGAGGAACAGCACCGGAATCATCTAAGGTGGAATTGGAGGAGAAAGTCTAAGCAAAGAGATCTGTTTGATCAGTAGAAGAAATAGCTACAGAGCCATCAGAGTAGAAAAGAGGAGGGAAGGATGATGAGGTAAAGTTGTTAGAAAGGTTTTTTGGCAAGGTACCAGAAGGAGCAAGATTTCGAGTTGGAGAGTTGAGAACATTTAGCACGGATGAAATTATTTTTAGGAGAGCAAAGAACAGACTTAGTACGATTCCGGGCAGAGATATAAAAAAGATGTGATTCAAGGGTGGGTTGGCTCCGGTATCTTTTATAGGCCCTCTCCTTGTTGCGGACAGCATTAGATCAAGCATGATTAAACCAAGGCTTTCTTGCATTAGGTAAAGGATATGAGAAAGGAATGTATGCTTCCATGCCCGAGAGAATAACCTCCGTAATGTGCAAGGCACACTCAGATGGCTCCTGGCCATGGAAGCAATAATCATTCCAAGGAAAATCAAAGAAGTACTGCCTGAGGGCCTCTCAATCTGCAGCTCCAAAGTGCCACAGACAGCGTTTCTTTGGTGGGTCCACAGGCCGTACCGGAGCAATAGGACAGGTTAAGGTAATAAGGTTATGATCGGAGGAGCCCAACGGAGAGAAAAGATTAACAGTGTAAGCAGAAGGATTAGTTGTTAGGAAGAGGTCAAGTATGTTAGAACTCTCTCCAAGGCGGTGAGGGATACGGATAGGGTGCTGTACAAGCTGCTCTAGGTCATTAAGGATAGAAAAGATGTAGGCTTGTTCACCAGGTGGATCAGTGAAAGGAGAGGAGAGCCAAAGGTGGTGGTGAACATTGAAATCCCCCAGAATGGAGATTTCAGAGAAACGGGAAATGGATAGAATGTGTTCAGTCGTAGAAGTAAGATAGTCAAAAATTTTTATAGTCAGTAGAATTAGGAGATAAGTAAACAGCACAGATATATTTAGTCAGTGAATGACAGGAAAGCCGAAGCCAGAGAGTAGAGAATTCAGAAGAATCAAGTTCAGGAACACGAGAGCAAGATAGATCGTTGCGTACATATACGCAACAGCCACCTTTGGCTTTGAAATGAGAATAGAGAAAGTAGGAGGGTACAGAAAAGGGTTTGCTGTCAGTTGCCTCAGGCAGCTGAGTCTCAGAGAGGAAGAGAAGGTGAGGTTTAGAGGAGGAGAGGTGGTGCTCAACAGAGCGAAAGTTAGAGGAAAGGCCGCAAATGTTACAGAAATGAAGGAGTGAGTCAGACAGTGGTTCCATGTAGCTGCTAGAGTCGTCACCGGGAGAGGGGCGGACGATGGGGGCATTTATGGTCCCCCCCCCCAGGGGACTCCGAGGCTGGGTGTTTCGATGCCATTTTTGTCAGTTTTGAAAAAGAAGTGTAGTGTGTAGCATGCATGTAGTCTGGTGCTGACAGTTAGAGAAACTTGTATTGGAGAGCATGCTGGTCTACTCTCTATGTTACTGAGATACTGAAAAAGTTCAGCAAAGGGGGATGGTCAGGAACTAGTCCTGAGGGCTGATGAAATGGGAGATAACAGCACTTGTATTAGCAAGAATGGAAAATAAGGTGGTGGAATGAGTGAGTTTATGGTGAGTGTGAACTGAGGTAACGAGGGAGTGAACTTGTCAGTTAGGCAGTTGGCGTTATTAATGATGATTCTGATGCTTTACAAATATGAATGGGAGTAATATCAGTGTATATTGTAATGCTGTTCACCAGTAGTTGAAAATACCATGAACCATAACCATGGTAATCATACCTCGAATTTATTTTAGTCCAACAAGTTTTAAGGCTGCGGGTTCATGAAACAATCACTTTAGCTTTGTCTTTACATAGCTTTCATCCGTCATTTGTCAGTAAAAGTAATGACTTAGTGTTTATTTTATTATTTTGGAGAGTCATTGATATTACTTTCCACCGAATATTCCCTGCTGCATATCAAACAGGCTATAATAGTAATACTTTGTGGAGATGTAACACTTTTATAGAGGGCTCAAGCAGGGCTTGATCTCCTAGCCATACACCTCACAGTAACATTCTCTGTATTTAGTTTTAATATAAAAGTGTATTGTATGTCCGGGTAATCTGAAGTGGAACAGTTGGTCACCCTGACTCAACTTGGCCACTGGCCTACTGTAAGTGGAAATGGCAAAGAAGGTTGGTAAACTGTTGTCACTGTTTAATTTCAGTTAGTTACCTTCATTACTTTATAGCAGCCATTGCATTAACAGTAAGAATGTATTCCAACCATCCATCCATCATCCAATCCTATGTTACCCCATGAGGAGTGTAGGAGACGTGTAGCAGGTTCATATGTCCATGGGTGTACATTGACCTTCCAATCTTGCCTGGACTGTGGGGTGCATCATACAGCCTCCTACAGAAAATGCCCTACTTATATTTTTGAGGCCAGAGTGTCCCATATCTGATGGAAAACAGGGCTTATTCTCAGAGAGGCCCGTCAACAGCCATGTTGCTTGGGTCACTCCCCTGGCATCTCATATGCATGCTTGACTGGACCTACTCATATGTCACAGGTTTCCAGCTCATTCAGTATCTCTACTTCTATACCTACCTCCAATGATTTTGCTGTTGTTGCCTCTCTTTCTGATTCCTCTTCCTCTTTTCCCTCTTTTGTTAGTTCTGCTTCCTCTACCCCACCTGCCTCCCATTCATTTCATCCCATTTTTCTCCTCCACCACCTTCTTCCCAAGCTAGCAAACATAAATATACTGTTGTATCTTCTCTGTCTCATATTCCTGGTCTCTCTCCCTCTTCCTCTACTGCCCAGCCTATCCAGTGTTCCCCCTCCTCCAAATAACAGTGTCATAATGCTCAGTCACCAGTTGCTGCTCATCCTTTGTCTTCTCCTGTGGAAGCAGAAACTCTGCAAAGTATTATCAACTATCTTCACCATACCTCTTCCATGTTTACCCTTGTCACTGTGGAAATACATTCCCCTCGTTTTGCATCCCCTCCTACTCCCATTCCTCCTACCTCTCTTGAGCCTCCCCCTCCTATTCCTTCTACACCTCC
This sequence comes from Birgus latro, assembly GCA_018397915.1. Taxonomy (NCBI): domain Eukaryota; kingdom Metazoa; phylum Arthropoda; class Malacostraca; order Decapoda; family Coenobitidae; genus Birgus; species Birgus latro. The sequence goes on from JAGKTI010012465.1 coordinate 7,179, forward strand.
TCTACCTCCTTCTCCCCCCTCTTCTGTTTCCCTCTCTTCCTCTGTCCAGCCACCCACCTCTATAATCACTACACCCTACCTTCCCTGATCTCATCTGTTCTTGATTTACCTATGTGTCGTAGGTACTCTTTCCCTCAACACCTTAAACAGTCGGCACTCCTCCCACACTTGATTCTCCATTGTTATGTCACTTCTTCAGTGGTTTGTTAGAGGTTTTCGTACCTATCATATGGAACTTTGTTTCCTTATTTCCTTCCACAATCCTCTTCTTGTCTCTTTTAAAGAAAACTTTCTTCATAATTCCCTGGTTCCTATTCCTGGCTATACTTTTCTTGGATCTCTTTCTTCATATGACACTGCCCTCCTTATCTATAATGGTGTCCCCTTTAAACCTCTTCCTATTTCTTCTTGTGTCCCTCATACTTCTTCTTGTGTCTTTGTCTGTCAGTGGATCACCATTAGTTCTCTCTATTTCTCTCCTTCTGCCCTCTTGATGTTCCAAACTTTGCCTTGTTCCTTCATTCCCTTCCTCCTCCAGTTGTTCTTGGTGACTTCAGTTGCCGGCATTCCTTGTGGGATGACTCTGGGATCACCTTTGGAGGATGCTTATTAGAACAGTTTCTTTCTTCTCAAGATCTTTTTATGCTTAACACTGGCACTCCTACTCACTCTGAACTCCTCACTCGTTCCTTCTCTTGTTTGGATCTGTCTCTTTGCTTACCATTGATTTCTCTCAGTTTTCATTTGTCAGCATTGGAAGACAATCTTTTTAGTGATCCCTTCCCCGTTAAACTCTCTCTTGCCCCGTACTATCCTCTTCCTTGTTTCCCTGTTGACAGTTCCATGCTGTTGACTGGGAGTTATTTTCTTCCCTTACAATGCCCCCTCTTCCTCCATCCTCTTTTTGTCTCCACAAGATATCTTGTCCTCCTGTGTCCTGGTTTTAAGTGCTGCCCTCACTGCCATTCCCTTTGATACATGACCATTTACTGTGGAACGTGTTCCTTGGTGGACTCCTACTTGTTCTTGAGCTCTCCGTGTGAAATGTGCCACCTGGAAAAGTTTTTGTCGTAAACGGTTCACGTAGTCTCCTAATTTTTTGTCAAGCTTCCACTGCCTTCCATTTTACCATCCATCTTTGGCTAAACATTCTAGTTAGAATGACTATGTATCTTCTCTTTCTCCAAATACATTTGTTGCGGCAGTTTGGTCCTGACTTCGTAGAATATCAGGCAAACATATCCCACCCCAAGCTCGGCTCTTCACATCGATGGTCGGCCCGTGGCTAATTCTTCCTTAGTCACAGATGCTTTGGGTAATTATTTTAGTCTTATTAGTAGAGGATTTCATCTCCCTCCAGGTGTTCATCGCCTTAATTCTGTTTCTGCATCCGTATCAATTTCTTTGTCAGCTGAGGGAGTTCTTAACAGTCCCTTCTTTCTTCATGAATTGTCATCTTCACTTAAATCCTGTAAATACACAAGTGAAGGACTTGATGGTGTTCATTAAACTATGTTAAAGCATCTCTCCCCACAAGCCATGTTCATTCTTTGGGCCCACGATAATAAATTTTGGACTGAAGTTTTTTCCCTTCTAGTTGGCATATAGCGATCATCCTCCCATTTCCTAAACCTGGTAAACCTGTTCACCATCCTCAAGATTACTGTCCAATAGCCCTGATTAGTTGTTTATGAAAACTGCTTGAACAGATGGTCAATACTCAACTCGTGGCACCTCGAATCCCATTGTCTGCTTTCTGTCTTTCAGTCTGGTTATCGCAAGGCACGCAGTACCTTAGATCCTCTCCTTAGAGTCAAATATTTTATCCATTCTACCTTTTTGCTCTGCCACTCTGTCATTGCTATCTTTTTTTAATTTAGAAAAGGCCTGTGATACTGCATGGAGGTATCATGTTCTTCGTCGTCTTCGTTCCCTTGGTCTGCATAATAAATAACATAGCTGTTTTTCTCCAGAAATTCTTTCCCCCCAAACCTTCATGTCTATCTAAGAGACCACCTTTCCCATGCCTTTCCCCAACATGAAGGTGCCCCCCCCAAGGCTGCATCTAGCACTACCCATTTTCTCATACCTATAAATGGCATTGTCTCTTCTCTATTGTGTTCTGTTTCAGGCTCTCTGTATTTTTATTTTGCTATTTACGCTGCAGATCCAGACATGCCTTGTCTTCAGTCTCTTCTACAGTCCGCCAGTGATGCTGCCTCCACATGGGCTACTACTTATGGTTTCGTTTTTCTGCCTCTAAGTCCTGTGCAGTAATGTTTACTCATTCGCCAACTGTGCTGCAGCCTTCTCTTTACTTACATAGCATTCCTCTTCCCTATCACTCCTCAACCACTTTTCGTGGTCTCACATTTGACTCTCGGTTAAATTGGAATGTGCATATGTCTTCCTTCAAGTCCTTTACTCTTCATTGTCATCATTTGATGCAAACACTGTCTCACCTTTCATGGGATGTTGACAGTATCACTTCTTCATCTTTACACTCTCCTTATTCTTTCCAAGCTCAGTTATGGTCACTAGGTCTATTCTTCTGCCTCCACTTGCACTCTTTCAGCGCTAGATTCTGTTCGTCATACTGGTTTTTGTTTAGCTATTGAAGCTTTTTGGTTGACTCCTGCTACAAGTTTTTGTGCTGAATCAGGCAATTTTCCCCCTCTCTTATCATAGCTGTCTTATCACCATTAGGTCCTATGCTTGTTTCCTTCAGTTTCCTTCTAATAAGTTACTCTGTCCTCCCAGCCTTCTCCAACACACTTTTCACTCGGTCTACCATCTTCTTCCAGTCCCCCTTGGGGTATCCACCCTTCTTCAGTCTGTTGATTTCACTTTTCCTCCTATTCTGTTCTTCCAGTTTCCTTCTCACCCAGGTTTCTGCCTCCTGTTGTGGTCTGTCCCTCTTTTCTTCCATATTCTAAGTCTTCTTCCCACAGATACTCTTTGGTCCCTTTTTCCAGAACATATGTTTTGTCACTCTTCTGCCATGCATATCTTTACTGACGGCTCCAGATTTTGCCATGGTGTTAGGTCTGCTGTTTTGTTCCCTGATGCCTCCTTCCAAAGTACACTTCCCTCCATTGAAAGTATTCTCAGTGCAGAACAGTATGCTATTCTTTTTGCTCTAGAGTCTCTTCGTGGGTTCTCTTCCTCCACCTTTGTTATAATCTCTGATTCTCTCAGTGCACTTAGTTCCACACACACACCATACCTTCTAATCCTCTAATCACAACTTTAGAAGTGGCTGTTCTGCCTTTCTGTTTGGAAAAAGTCAGTTCACTTCTGCTGGGTTCCTGGCCATGTTGGGATTACAGGTAATGAACAAGCTGACAAATTGGCATACACTGCTACTTTCTCCTCTAGGTCTTCTATCTGCTCCATTCCTGCCTTTGATTTTTTTCCCTCTTCTAACCCATCTTTTCTGTGAACTTTGGCAATCCTCGTGGAACCTATGGGTTCACAACAAACTTCTTAGTGTTAAACCCTCTGTTTTTCTCTGGCACACATCAACGTACCCTAATCGTCAGTGGGAGACTATCCTTACTCATCTTCACTTGGGCCATACCCACGTCACTCATGGTGATCTAATGAGTCATGACCTGCAGCCCATCTGTTCACACTGTAACTGCTCTGTGACTATCCATCACTTTTTTCCTTGTCTGCTCTCCAAAACCCTTCCTTTCTTCACTGTGTCGGCCCGCACAACTTACTGATTTCCTAGGCCGCTCTCACACTGTTTCTATTTCCAATACTATCACTTCGTACTGCTCTTCACATCATACATTTAATATAATTATTGATCCTGCTTCCTTCTGTCTTAGTGCCATATAGCCATGTTATGGCTTGGTGCTAGTTCTCATTATTCCTTCCTTCCTGTTGGAATCAGGACCATGCCATTGCACAAGGGTTTGATCCTAAAAAATGTATTGATATCCTAGGGAGCAGACTACAGGTAAGTGTAATGGACTTGGTAACTCATCCTTTACCCTTTACACTTTGTGGTTATATGGGATGAGCTATTACTGTTTTTACTATTGTTGTGCTCATTGGTTATTAGGTTACCATTTTAATGCACTGTAAGACATGACAAAGCACAAGGCAAGGACTGATATTACTACTGTAGATTTTCCAGAAGTCAAGCGGTTAGCAGGACTGTGTAACAGATTTAGATGGATAATCAAAGTACATCTGTACCTGGTAACTTGATTAGCAAGATTTTACATCTTTTCAGCTTTTTGCTTCTATTTTAATTTGGAGGATTGTGTGATTCAGATTACTATGACAGCTCTGTATATATTTACCCATTCAGTATAAAGTACAGTATCTGGACTGCAGATTACAAATATGATTAATCTTACCTAGTGCATGTTGTAGACAATACTAACTGGCTGTGACAAAACCTTTCCATGCAACTTTATCCAGAATCTGATGCAGTCCTTCATTCCATCCTTCTCAGCCCTCCAGCATGTGCTTATTCACCTTATTATCACTTTCATCATCGTTCACCTCCTCCCATTCTGGCATCTTGTATATAAACTTTTCCGTGCTGACATGGCTGTAGTCGTTCATTGTATTTTCCTCCATTCTTTTGCATCTTGATTCACTTTTTCATGTACAGTCAAGTCGCCTATGGCGCACACTTCCATGACGCAAATTTCTATGACACGGCAAGATGCCAGAACAAAAAATTTGAACCACACGAATAGAACACCTATGGCGCGACGGTGCGGCAAGGTTTGAAACACCCAGGCAAATTCCCCTGGCAGGCGGCACGCTCCCCTGTTTGTAAACAAAGAAGATGGGGACCACGAGACCACTTCAGCTCCATACTACAACTGCTCCAACTGTGGACTTTTTTCTCTCTTATGAGGAGGTTAAACTTCACCAAATTCATAATGTTAAGTAATGAAACATTAAAGATTCGTTGGGTATTGTGACTAGTTTATAGGTTTGTTTGTAAAACCGCTATGAACTGGTTAGTGACGAAGCACCTGTCTCTGAGCTAAGACGAAGTATAATGCCTCCCACCATCATCATCACGTATATAAGAATGATTATTAATGTGTTAAATGTGAGTTTTGTTGACACTTGAGCATACAAACTTTATCAAACAAACTTCTTCAATCAGTTTTCACCAGGCAGCCTC
>JAGKTI010012466.1:0-24597 GCA_018397915.1 Birgus latro
CCTTCCACATCCATTCTGTTACTATCTCTCCCCCATGCTTCAGCATTTCACCACACACTCCATCAATTCCTGGGACTTTCCCCATTTTAACTTTCTTCATTGCTTCCACCACTTCCAACCTACTGATTTCTTCCTCTCACAACTTTCCTTCTCCCCACCATTCCCCAGCCACTTATACTTGCATTACTTTCATTCTCTATGTTCAACAGTTCATTAAAGTGTTCTCTCCATCTGTATACTTTTTCTCCCTTCTCCACTAGTAGTCTACCATTTTTATCTTTCACACCCCCACTGACTTCATTGCCTCCCTGTCTAGCTCTCTTTACCTCCTTCCAGAACATTTTCTTACATTCCCTCCACTTTGCACTCAAATTCCTTCCAAATTCCTCATCCACACTCTTCTTACTCTCTCTTACTAATCTTTTCACCTCTCTCCTCCTCTCTACATATAACTCTCTCGTCTGTCTCTCAGCTTCTTCGATGCCACTGTTCCTCATCCACTCATTATATTCTTTCTTCTTTTGTGCCACAGCCTCTCTCACCTCTTCAGTCCACCATGCTGTTCCCTGAACTTTGCATCTTCTCTTCACGTCACACACCACTTCACATGCTGCACAGATTTCTTCTGTGAATATCTTGCACACACTTTCCACGTCCCCCATCTGCTCCAATCTATATTTACCCAATCGCTCCTCCACTTCCCTTTTATATTCAGCCTTTATTCCATCCTCTTGTAACTTTTCTACCCTCCTCGTAAGAAATACTTCCTCCTGTCCTTCCCTTCTTCTCTTCCTCCATCTTGTTTGGATTCTGATCCACTCCCCCAACCTCTATATACTTTTGCATCCAATACACGTCTCATCCTTTCATCCACACACACATAGTCAATCATTGCCTTCTGTTCATTTATTCCACTGTCCACCCTTCTCACCACTCGCCATGTATACTTATGGATCATTTTGTGCCTGAAGAGGGTATTAGATAACACCAACCCCCTCCCGGCACAAATGTCCACTAAAGCACTGCCATTCCCATCCCTCTCTGCAGGCACACCCCACTCACCAACCACTCCATCCACCTTCTCATTCCCTACTTTTCCATTCATATCTCCTATCAGAAACACTCTCATTCCTTTCAGACTTTTCCAAGCAGGCTTCCACATTTGTCCAGAACTCTTCTCTCACTCTACTTACACGATCTTGCATTGGCACATACACGCACACAATTGCCCACATTTGTAGTCCAAATTTCACTCTTACCCACACAGTCTTTTAGCCAACTGATCCATACTTTCTTACATTCTCCTTCCATCTGTTGCTCACAGCAATACACACTCCTCCTCTCACCCTCTCATTCTCACTTACTCTCGCAATATGCGTTTGGACAAGAGGCCCACCAAGACATAAAGTAACTTGGTGGTGGGATGAGGGTGTAGAAGCTGCAGTTAAGAAGAAAAGAAGGCTTTTCCAGGAATGGAAGAAGGGTGGTAACTGGGAGGAATACTTGGCTGCCAAGCATAGGGCTAGATTGAGGTATACAGGGTGAAGTCAGAGTCACAGAGACTTTTACTTGATAACCTAAATCATGGGGAAAGGAAAAATATGATATTTAAGGTGGCAAATCAAGTGAAGAGGGATAATTGGGATATTATAGGTGAGCAGTGTGTGAAGAGTGATGAAGGAAGGATAGTGGTGAATTGTGGGGATATTACAGATGCATGGAGAGAGCATTATAGCTTGTTGGATGAGGAGTTTGACTTGGACAGGGAAGGTTTGGAGCCAGCAGATCCAGTGTTTGGCCCTTGGCCTTTGATTGATGCTGCTACTTTTAGTGAGGCAATAGGCAGGTTGTGGGTGGGGAAGGCAGCAAGTGTGTCTGGGTTGGCGGCCGAAATGTTGAAGGCCTCAGGAGATACTGGGGTGAGGTTAGTGACTGACCTGACATGATTGTTTATGAGTGTGTTGTCCCAGATAATTAGCTGAAGAGTGTAATTGTGAATGTGTGCAAGGGGAAGGGTGGTGCCCTGGAAAGAGGAAATTATAGAAAAGCTCTTCGATCAAATGAAAGTAGTGGAGAGAGTTCTAGAAGGTATGATTAGAGAAAGAGTGAATATTGATGAGATGCAGTTTGGGTTTATGCTAGGCAGGGGGACCAAAGATGCCATATTCATTGTTCGACAGCTTCAGGAAAAATATATTGGAAAGAAGAGGGAACTGTATTTTGTTTTTGTTGATTTGGAAAAGGTCTTTGACAGAGTCCCTAGAAAGGTGGTGAAGTGGGCAATGAGAAAGCTTGGTTGTGGTGGTTATGGCCATGTATGTGGGTGCTCACACCCAGGTAAGAGTGAATGGAGATTTGAGTGACGAGTTTTCCGTGAATGTTGGTGTGCATCAGGGGTCAGTTTTGAGTCCCTTGTTGTTTATCATGGTACTTGAAGCCCTTGCACGTGACTTCAGAAATGGACTCCCGTGGGAGATGTTGTATGCTGACAATTTGGTGTTGATTGCAGAGAGTGAAGGGGAGGCAGAGGAAAGATTTAGGAAGTGGAGAGATGGTATGGTGCACAAGGGCTTAAGGGTAAATGCAGATAAAACAAATGTGATGATATCTAGGGTTGGTGGCAGTACAGTCAAAGAAGAGGGCGAGTGGCCAGGTGCAATTTGCCACAAAGGCATGGGAAGTAATTCCATCTTGTGCAGTGTTTGTGATAAATGGGTGCACAAGAGATAAAGTGGTATTAGAGGTAGACAGCGAGATAATGCTGATTTCATGTGTGCGGTGTGTCGGGGAGAGCAGGTGGAGATTGTCAGGTGTGAAGGGAGTGAACTTGTTGGTGAGTCTCTTGAGTGTGTGGAAGAGTTTTGTTATTTGGGAGACATGTTATGTGCTGGAGGTGGGGCTGGAGCTAGCTCGGTTGCTAGGGTGAGAAGTGGTTGGAAGAAGTTCAAGGAGCTGTTGCCTCTCCTGACATTGAGAGGACTCTTCCTACATGCTAAGGGGTCTTTGTATGCAGCATGTGTTAGAAGTGTGATGCTGTATGGTAGTGAGACCTGGGCAGTAAAGGAAGAGGATATTCGCAGGTTTAAACGTACAGAAATGACAATGATTAGGTGGATGTGCAGTGCATCCCTGTGTGCAAGGCCTGGGGGTGCTACGTTTATGGTCGAAGAGTTGAGGGGTAAGATGGGACTGGAGTGTATTGGTGTTGTGATGAGGAGAGGTAGACTGAGATTGTTTGGGTATGTGGAGAGGATGGGGGATGAAATTGGGTGCAGAAGGTGAGAAGTGTTAATATTGGGGGAGGGGTTGTGAGGGGTAGACCAAGAAAGACATGGGACGAGGTCATTGTGACCTCAGGGTTAAGGGACTGAACAGGGAGGCTGCCATAGATCGAGCAGCATGGAAAGCCACCATTAGGTGACCAAGGCTGACATATGCAAGCATGTTGAAGCCTTCAAAAACAAAAACAAAATTGTGAAGGTAATTTGTACTCGGATGGTTTTGGCTTATATAGTAGGCTACCAATATTTTTTTTTTTTTACCTCACCCATTATTTATTATTATTGGTTCAAATGAAAGATTTACATGTTTCAATCTCTTTTAATAATAATTTTTATTGGATATGCCTTATCTTGGAGGAGGAAATGGAAAATGTGCATTTAAGTACTTGGGTAGTGTGATGAGTAAGGAAGGACGTTTAGAGGGTGAAGTGCTTGAAAGGGTACAACAAGGAAGAAATGTTACAGGTCTTTGAAAGCAGTGATAAAAAACAGAGAAGTGAGCATGGCAGTGAAAAAGTTACTACATGACAGTATTGTGATACCATCTCTAACGTTGGGAAGTGAAGTTTGGACCCTGCTGGAGGGTCAGAAATCAAGAGTGAAAGCAGTAGAAATGAGTTACAAGTATTTGAGGGGATCATGTGGAGTCACATGGAAAGACAGACTGACAAATGAGGAAGTGAAGAGGCGTTGTGGTGTGGAAGTGGAAATGATTGGAAGCATTCGGAGAAATACTCTGAGGTGGTTTGGCCATGTGGAGAGGATGGAGAGTGAGAGACTGATGAGGAGAGTGTATATGAGTGAGATGGAGGGGGGGGGAGAGGAAGGGGAAGGCCAAGGATGAGATGGTGGGATGGAATGGAGAGGTATATGATTTAGGGGTGTGAGCTGGGAGCAGAGCAGTGAAATGGCGGGGGACAGGGCGACACGGAAGTGTTTTGTTTGTGACCACCCCTTACAGGATTAAGGCGTGTGGCAATACACAGTTAGATAGAAATTCAATGGGGATAGGGACACTTGGATCTTGGCATGCACATGGTTTTAGGGATTATTTTATCACCAGTATCACTTGTCTGCATTATACCAGCACTGTAACACACATAAGACACTTCACTTCAGCTCTGTGATTGTGAAAAATCTTGAGGCTTGCCACATTATTTCAATAACACTGTTACACTGTGCTCCATTGCACAGGAGCACAACCTTCACACAGCAGTGACTTAAAAACTCACATTTATGCAGACCTATGCCGGATGTTGCATAGTACCTCCCCATTGGCTCGATATTCGGCGTCGTGCCAGATATTGTGTTATTATCCATCATCACCCTCTATCTTAATGACTTTCCCATGAGTAAAAGATGAAAATTAAGTATAAAATACCATACAGTAATGATAAAATAATGTCTCTATCTATCTATTTATATCTCGACGCCCTAATCCCGCAAAGGGTGGCCGTAGACAAAACGCCTCCAAGTCACTCTGTCACCCACTATTTGCCTACCCTCCCCCCGGCTAACTCCCCCCTCCCTCATAAACCTCTCAACTCCATCCCTCCACCTCATCCTCGGTCTTCCCCTCCCTCCCTCTCCACCCCACCTGCAATACACCCTCTTAGTCAGTCTTTCATTCTCCATTCTCTCCACATGTCCAAACCACCTCAGTGTATTTCTCCTACTCTTCTCAACCACATCCACATCCACCACACAACATTCCTTCACTTCTTCATTCGTCAACCTGTCCCTTCGTGACACTCCACATGCTCCTCTCAAGTAACTCATTTCCACATTTCTCACTCAAGACTTGTTACCCTCTAGCAAGGTCCATGCCTCGCTTCCATACGTCAGAGTAGGGATCACGATACTATCATGCAGTGACTTCTTGACTTCCATACTCACCTCCTTATTTCTCATCACCGCCTTCAGTGAACCAACAACCTTCCCTGCTGTACCCTTTCAAGTATTTCATCCCCAAAACTTCCATCCTTACTCATCACACTACCCAATTACTTGAATGCACTCATATTCTCCATATCCTCTCCATCCAACCTCACTGTGTAGTCTGTGACTTCACTCCTCTCAAACACCACAACTTTACTCTTGTTTACATTGACTTTCAGATTCCTCTTCTTACACACTGTCCCAAATTCATTCACCAAACCTTGCAACTTGCATTCATCTTCACTCAACAATACTGTATCATCAGCAAACAACAACACTGGAATCTTCCACATCTTACCCTCATTCATTAGAGCTACTCCCACATCCACTGCCCTACCTTGCACCTCCTTTACAACCCCATCCATGTATAAATTAAACAGCCATGGAGACATCACACAACCCTGTTTTAGTCCCACATGCAGATCAAAGAACTCACTCAGCTCACCATCCACTCGCACAGTAGCCCTAGCTCCTTCGTACATACTCTTCACATCACTCAACAATTTCCCCTCCACTCCATATATTCTTAAAACCTTCCACATACCTTACCTATCTATTCTGTCATAAGCTATCTCCAAGTCCATGAAGGCAGCATACACTTTCTTTCCCTTCTCTAGATACTTCTTCACTAAACATCGTAGAACAAATGTCTGATCTACACACCCTTTTCCCTTCCTAAATCCCCCTTGTTCTTCTCCAACTAACTCCTCTGTTATATACCTAACCCTGTCAGTAAGTATTCTACCATGTATCTTTCCAGTCACACTAAGAAGGCAAATACCCCTATTATTACCACATACTTCTCTCTCCCCTTTTCCATTGTATAAAGGAACAATTATACCTGATTTCTAATCCTCTGGAACCCTTCCCTCTTCCCAAGCCAATCTACACAACTTCCATATCCACTCCACAACAGTCTCACCCCCGTACTTCAGTATTTCACCACGCACTTCATCAATTCCTGGGGCCTTTCCCATCTTGATCTTCTTCATTGCTTCAGCTACTTCTGCCCTACCAATCTCTTCCTCCCTCCTCTCACCTCTTCTTCTCCCAGCCATTCCCCAACCTCTTATACTCACACTGCTGTCACTCTCTACATTCAGCAAATCCTTAAAGTGCTCCTTCCTTCTCATTTTCTCTCTCCTTTCCACCAACAATCTATTATTCCNGTCATTCACTCCCCAACTATTTCCCCTTCCTTACTTTCTTTACTTTCTTCCAAAACAATTTCTTACTCTTCCTCCATTTCACACTCAGATTCCTCCCAAACTCTTCATTCACTCTCTTGTTACTCTCCTTCACCAATCCCTTCACCTCCCTTCTCCTGCTCACATATACCTCTCTCTTCTCTCTCTTATCTTCCCTATCTATACTCACTAGCCAGTCACTATATGCCTTCTTCTTTTGTTCCACAGCTCGCTTCACCTCATCACTGCACAATGCTGTCCCTTGCATACCCCTGCTTCTCCTCCTCACTCCACAAACCACCTCGCAAGCTGTGCCTATCTCTTCCCTGAATATCTTGCATACTTCTTCCACCCCTTCCATCTACTCTAACTCATACCTTCCCAATGTTTCTTCCACTATGCTCTTATACTCTGCCATTTTCTCACTCTCTTGCAACTTTGTAACTCATTTCACAGGAGTTGTTTCCTCCTCTCTTCCCCTTTTTCTCTTCACAAAGTTTTTTTGCAGCTTTAGTGATGGTCAGAGATTCCATTCCCCCACCCTCTCCAGACTCTTGCATCCAACACTTGTCTTCTCATTCGCTCATCCACACACATGTAATCTACTCAGTCGTACTGATCGTTATTTACTTTATACTTAGCAGATTCTAGAAGTGGTTATAATGGTTGGTATTGGTGAAATATAAGCAGTTTTATGCATATAGTCCGTAAATAATAATACTTTAGACATATACTATTATTTGCTTCTCAGGTAGTGAAACATTTCAGCATATATGAGTTGAGAGATAAATCATAGATTCTTTGCCGAGTTTGTTCCTTTGCCACCTGCAATCTTCTGTCCGTAGGAACCACAGTATCTGACGAAAATCTTGTTTTTTTCTTTTAATGCCATTGCTGGTGACCATTGGGAGTATTTGAATAAAAGTATAAATAAAGAAATATCCGTACATATGTTTAAAAAACGATAAAACTTAATCCTTTGACGTATATAACCAACACCAAAAAACATATGAACAACATCACAAAGTATATTGTAACCTCAGTATTGGGCACCAAACACACCTTAAATGAATGAGAAAAATTTGTACTTATATTTTCATGAAAAAACACCCGTATGTGAGAATTATGCATTGTACGCAAAATAAAATCGGAAATTAAAAATTCTGGCAGTATCTAGTACCCACTCCTTACTGCAAATGCTCCTATTGATAGGGAGGCTTTGTGGACCGTTTTGAGATTGTATGGACAAGGCAGTAAGTTGTCAAAAGGGAGTAAAAGGTTTTATGTTAATAGTAGGGTGTGCGTTAGAGTGGGAAATACTGTGAGCGATTGGTTTTCTGTGAGAGTAGGGCTGCAAGAGGAATGTGTGATGATGGCTTGGTTGTGTAATATTTATATGGATGGTGTTGTAAGGGAGGTGAATGTGAGTGTGTTAGAGGTCTGAGTCTGGTGAATGCTGATGGAAGAGAGTGGAATCTCCGTCAGCTGCTGTTTGCAGATGATACTGCACTGGTGACTGATTTGGAGGAGAGATTGAGACAGCTGGTAGAGGAGTTTGGAAGGGTGTGTGAAAGGAAGAAGTTGAGAGTGAATGAGAGGAAGGGTAAAGTGATGAAGTGTACGAGGTTGGTAGATGGTAGGAGAATGAATGTCGTTATGAACGGTGAGTTGCTTGAAGACGTAGTGTTTTAAGTATTGAGGGTCACATGTTGCTGTGGATGGAAGAATAGATGTAAAGGTGAAGTTTAGAATGAATGAAGTAGAAAAGGTGCTGGGAGGAATGTAAAAAGTGTTTAGATGTCACTCACTTTGAATAGATATAAAGAGAGGATTGTATGAGGGAGTAGCGGTACAGACTGCACTTTATGGGGCTGAAACATGGAGTATGGAAGTAGCAGAAAGGAAGAGAATGAATTTAATGGAGATGAGGTGTCTGAGGAGTATGTGTGGAATGATGCATATGGATCGAGTGAGAAATGATGAAGTGCGAAGGAGAACTAGAGTTAAACGAGAAATGTCTGATTGAATTGAGCAGAGAGTGTTATGGTGGTTTGGGTATATGGAATGGATGAAGAGTGATTGGTGAAAAAGATAACTGGATCTGATGTGAGAGGTGTATGGCTAAAAGGAAAACCACGAATAGGATGGATAGATAGTGTGAAGAGAGCGTGAGATGCGAGAGAGATGTCTGTAGAGCAAGGAAGAGTGGCTGCCTGTAATAGGGATGATTGGATAGAAAATGTTAATGCATAAATGAAGAAATTGTGATAGTGCATAAATGGTGACACAGCCCCGATGAGATGTTCTCCTGCATCTGGTTTTATCAGCTGATCGGGTCAGGTGCGAGGAAGGGGATGGGTCCATTATGATGTGGTGAGGGCAAACCAGCTTTGCTGTTGGGCCATGCTGCAGATGTCGCTGGATTGCATTGTGCAGTTGACCCTTGTCTGGTGTGATGTGGTGAGGAGTGGTCCCTTCTCCCCTTAGAGGCTAAGTTATGAGTAAATGTGTGTGTGTGTGTGTGTGTGTGTGTGTGTGTGTGTGTGTGTGTGTGTGTGTGTGTGTGTGTGTGGATGAGTAATTTGGTGAGCTGTCATCCTTTCTCGGTTACCCCCCTTTAGAAGGAAAAGGCCTAGGTATATAAACAGATTCTCCGCACACCCACTAAGCGTCTGGCAAGGGTGATATGAGTGGTGGTGAAAGTGGTGAGCTGTAGGTGCCACAGAAGTGATTGGAAGGAGGTGGGAGTCTGCAGGGAGTGGCTGGTACATGTTACTTTACACTCTGTAAAATAACTCCCACTCATAGATGTCATCTCTGCACTCAATCATGATGATACATACTATCATTCTTAAAATTCTCCCAATTTAACTATCACTCACCCCCTTCCCGGTGTGAGTGGGGGACAAGGCAGGGATGGATATGGCAGGGGCCAGGCAACTGCTTGCTGCTGCTAGCAGATTGGACTATGTAGATTCAGAGAACATTGCTCTAGTCCCTCCTGATTCCCTTGAAAGACTAGTAGATTAGCTCCCCCACCTATTTGCCTAAGCCACACTGGACACCATAGAAAGTTGGTAGGAACTTAAACTCTGGTGGGAAATGCAAAGCATCTATTGCCATCAATCTGAGCTGCCCTATCTATCTGTTTCATGAGGACTATGGCTGTCATTTGAGTTTTGGGGGTTATACAGTTGTCACAATGGTGGTAAACTATGTTTACAGTCCCAAACAGCACCAGAGAGATGGACTCCATCTTGTGCTGTGCTGGAGACAGATGGACACAATCTTAGAATGCTGTTTTTGGCACAAAATTACTCTTGTTGGTGCTGATTAAATCAAAGCTACCTAAGTTTTTGCAGCAGCCCATCCTGCTGGTTTTGTGCCATATAAAATGTATTCCCCCCCAAATAAATAAATAAATAAAAATAAAACTTGCTAACACACACACACACACACACACACACACACACACACACACGAGGACATGGTTTGGGACAGGCCTACAGGTTGAGGTGATTGGTATGTAGGGCACCAACAGTTAAAAGTAAATCACCTGATGGTGTTCATTTATTAGCTAATAATAATTTCAATAATGCAGACATAGATGAGCAAGTATTATCATAAATACACAGAAAATTAAGCATTCTGTGGGTTAGGTATGCAAACACTTTGGGGATCAAGGTATTGTACTACACCAGACCCACTGATAATTCATAAACAAAAAGCAGCTAATCCACCCACTGATAATTCGTAAACAAAAAGCAGCTAATCCACCCATTGGTAATTCGTAAGCAAACTGCAGCTAATCTCAATGAATGCAAGGTGGTGTTAAGAGACTTCTGTTTCTTTCATTTCCATTTTAAATAAATAATTTAATGCAAAATTATTATTCTAACCTAACCTAATTTATGTTTCATTGTGTTTGGATAAGTTACCATTGACTAGTTCAGGTTACATTAGGCAATATTATTGTAAAATAAATTTAGTTATGACTGTGTTAGGATAGGCTAGGGTTGGCTTAGTTAAGTTAGGTTAGGGTGGTGTGGTTGAGTTGTTAGCTTACGTTATTTTTGGTTGGCTTATGTCAGTGGTTCCCAAACTGTGTTCTGCAGAACCCCAGGGTTCCATGATAAGCTTCCAAGGGTTCCATGGCACAAGTCACAGAAATGAGCCTGATGACACCACAGGTACCGAGGTAGTGGATCAGCCGTAAACTCCTATTCCAGAGCAACAGAAATTAGGGACTTGTAAATCTTTGAGTGGAAGGACTTGGAAACGTAAGTTAGATGGCAGCTACATAAACTTTGGCTTCATGTCTGCTGATGACGAAATTGCCCCTGATGGGCAGTGCATTAAATGTCATCAGCCTAAATCCTGCAAAGCTCAAGAGGCATTTGGAAACAAAACACCCTGAATTAGTCGGTAGAAACGGTGATTAGTTTACATGAAAGCGAAATTTGAGTAAGAAAAGTAAAACTACCATGAAAAGTTTGTATACCAGGACTACAAAAATGCACTTAAAGCTAGATATCAGGTCAGTTATCACATTGCTAAGGCTGGTGAAGCTCATACAGTTGCAGAACCTTTAGTGAGGCCATGTGCATGCTGGGAGACAAAGCTGGTAAAGTTATTGATGCTGTTCTCTTGTCAGTCAACACCATCCCTCATAGAATTAAAGATATGGCAAATAACTGTAAATCAGTGTTAGTGGATAGTTTGAAAGGCAGTCCTATGGGTTTTATCATGCACATTGACAGGTAAACAGATGTTGCATGCCTTGGCTATCCTTCTTGTCTATGTATGCTACCTTTTAGAAGACTGTACATGAGGATATGTTGTTTTCCCAGCCTAGTGAAACCACTACCAAAGGTCACGATATATTCAACAACTTGGACACATTCATGCAAGAAAATTATCTGAATTGGGATCGCTGTACAGCTGTTTGCACTGATGGTGCAACAGCAATGACAGACCCAGTAAAAGCTGTTTTGGCTCTTTCTAGAAACATTGCTGCTTCAGTAGAAGGCAGACACTGTTGGTAAATTTAATCAAAGCTTGACCACTAAATTCATCACTGTTTACTGCTCTATGACAGGAGATGGGATTCAGTTATGCTTCATTGTTACTGCATACAGAGGTGCGCTGGTTATCCTGCAGCAAAAATCTTTCACGGATGTGTAAACTGAAATATGAGATTAGAATCTTTCTTACAGGACACAACTTCTATGTCAAATAGGTTCAGTGAAAGTCTGGTTAACCCTTCCAGTCCTGACCGGTTTTTTACCCAGCCTACCCCCAGATCCTGACCGATTTTCGACTTTTTGTTTTTTGGCTGAAACCTTCGCTTTTGGTGAGAAACATAGAAAATTCATAGAGAAATCGCGATTCTGAGGTAAAAAAATGTTGATACAGGTGTCACTCAACCTTACGTTTTCCTTTTTCAGGGTACCTGGCTAAAGAAAACGAACTATGGAAGGGTTAACTAATTCAAGCCACTTTAAATTACGTATTTATTTCATTTATTTGGTACGAATTTATGTGTAGTACAAGTCTATATTGGTTTTCACACAATAATATAGGCATTTATAAGCAATGTTCACTCACCCAAAACCCCAGTATATGGCACGTTCCTTTACGACATTACCACCTCATTACTTCTGTTTGTTTCTACCTCTAGCTTCCTTGTTTCTTTGTCCTTCACCTCAGGAATCAGTTTCACCGTGAATTTTGTCATTGGAGAGACCGTGGGGCAACATACCTTTACTGGCTAGGTTATTGCTAACAGGTGAATTGCCTAGTGTGGGGGGAGGGGGGGAAGGGGGCATTAGGTGGGTTCAGGCAGTATCCCCGCTTGACAGCAGGTAGAGGAAGGTCTCCCACATAGGCTATGCCTACCAAAAATCACCCATGAATATTGAAAAATGTGCACACAGTGGGCCTTGCAACTGCGTGACATACGATGCACATCATTGGGTCTGTCCATGGAAAAAAGTAGCGACGTGCATCGTATGTCGGTGAGACTCGGCGGGTTAATGAAACTGAGCCATCTTACACATTTTTCCAAAAAATTAAATGAACTGATCTTATCACTGGAAGGCTTAGATGTCAACATGCTGAAGGATCAGGACAAAATTGAATCTTTTCTCCTCAAAATAAACTTTTGGGTTGATTGTGCAAAGGCAAAACAGTGAATGTTTTTCAAATTTTCATCAGTTCCTGACTGAAAATTCCTTGCAGTTGGATGGAAGTTCAGGGGAATGCATTGTTGAGCATTTAAAGCAATTAAGTAATACTTTGAAAGAATATTTTCCCAAGCAGGCAGACCCTCTAACATGACCGTGCGATTCATTTATTGATTCGGTTCTGTAATAGTACAAACCCTATCTATCAAGGAAAAAGAGCAGCTGACTGAAATTTCAACTGATCAAACACTGAAAACAACATTTAATAAAGACTCGCTGCTGACCTCTTGGGTAAAGATCTTGCACATGTGTCCTGATATTGCAAAACCAGCTGTGAAACATCTGATGCCATTTGCAACAAGGTTTTGGTGTGAGGCCGGTTCCTCATGCTACATTGCCACTGAAAGCAAATACAGAAACAAGTTGGATACAGAACCTGATTAGCACCTGCAGTTAACAAGCAGTCTTCCAGATATTGATAGCCTTTGGGACCAAAAGCAAACCCATACATCACACTGAAAACGGTAAGAATGATGAAACTCTGCATTGACTTTCAGTTGATTTCCTCCATTAATTGTGTGTGTGTGTATGTATTCCAAGAAACAACTAGTGACTGAAAAAGGGTTCTGGCAGATGTTAAATTTTAGGAACCACTGATCTAGGCTCATGTTGTCCTGTCTTCAATTATTATGTGTTATCTAAGGATGAATTTATTCAGTTTGTGCTAAAATATACTGAACTAGAGGGGTTTTATATGACTTTGAATCCAATGCAACTGCCACTTTTATTGTCCTGTGATTCTATAGGGTTTTGTCGGCTACAGAACGTAGGATAAGGGAGTGTACCAGCACTAGGCTGGTGCTGGAAGCATCCAGTCAACATTAGGAAACAAGTGTGAGAGCAATCAGTAGTTAGCTATTGCTTGGTGGTGCAATGTAGGTGACACTAGGCAGAGTAACTTGGCACCCATATTCGCCACATAGGACTTGCCAGATCTGTGATACAGTCAGTGGTTTTTGTTGCTGATCAGCCCCAGTCTGTCTGGTCAGGCAGACCCATCAGCTTCAGGCAAGCCACTGACTCTGCGGGGTTGTTCCATAAAGTGAATGGATGTTCCTTTGTGGCCAACAGTACCTCACCCTAGCAAGGTGCAGGGAATAGTGTGGAGGTTTGGTTCCTGGATGAATGCCACATTTGCATATCTCCACCCAGTTAACCCTTTGAGATTCTGACGATGCATTTTTGAGTCATCATAAATCCAACCGTTGAGATTCTGATGACTTGAATTCGAGTCATACGAAATAATATATTTTTTGCCATGTTTTCCATCTATCTTGCCTTGTTCCATATACACTATCCCGTTTATCCTTTTCCAACTATTTGTTTTTACAGTGAAGAGTACATCAGATAGATATACATAAACAATAGGTTCTTAACATGAATAATAGCGATATTACCAGCATGGATATTTGCCAGTGTGACAGCGAGAGCTTTCGCTATTCTCCGTGAAAACTAACATAAATTGCCATAACCCACATATCAACAGAAAGAGAATTTACTCTAGATTGACATGGTGCTATCAAATTTCACGTAACTATAATTTTTTCTACAAATATTTTTCAACGGAAGGGTGTGCGATTTTTTCCTTTTCGGTTAACGTCTACCCCTTCTATAGGCCTTTTAGGTATCATATTTACCTTTTTCATCCATACTGCGATAAAGAGTAACTATTCAGCTTTAAAAACGGTGCCACATTCATTAGTCTACCATAAAAGATTAGTGTACAGTGGCCGATTAAGTACAAATATTGCTGCATGATGGCACGCTTTATGTGTGCCTGGCTGAATCTGGCACACAATCAGCGGAGGGCCGAAAATCACAAAGGGTTAACAGGGGCACCACAGCAGGCCCCACTTCACCCTGTAGTTTGGTTATATTGTTACCAACCAGAGTTGTAATGGTTTCCTGGGTTATAGGGAACTATTAGGCTTGTCACTCAGCACAGAGACACCTGATATGGAAAGGAAGGTAATGAAGAGTGACAGTAGGGGAAGGGAGAGATAAGATGAGAGGAAGCAGACAGAAATAAAATGAGAAGGGAGAAGGTAGAAGTAGGCAGCACTACCTTACATCAAGTGAGTGGGTGATCATTGTCACCACCTACTACCTTCAGTTAGTGTTTAAATTATGTAATGACAGTTATTGCTGTATGTATCTTTCTTTTAGGAATACTTTACATTTGAGCTTTACTGGTTTTTGTATTTCCTGAGGACATACACAACCCTTAATAAGTATAGGGGTAAATCTGTAGCACTGTAGGTATTGGAGTTATTGCTGTATGTATCTTTCTTTTAGGAATACTTTACGTCGAAGCTTTACTGGTTTTTGTATTTCCTCAGGACATATACAACCCTTAATAGGTATAGGGTAAATCTGTAGCACTGTAGGTGTAGGAGGTACATGCTACCCCGGGAGGAAAAAAATGTAAAAAATTGCCAGTCTGAATTTTTTGTTAAACAAAATATATACAGTAAACCCTTCATAAGTCAGAACTATATTGGGCTCTACCCTGGTTCGAATTAACGAATTTTCCGTCTTACTGAATTTTCACCTCCCAAAATTGCTAAGACAATACCTATTACTTGTCCTTTCAACACTAAATTAAAGGAGCATATACAGTATATATAAATAAGTTATGACAAAAAAACAATTCAGTGGATTTAATATACCTTTAACCCCTTCAGTACAGGGTGTATTTTCATTTTATTCTTGCTGCCACCAGACGATTTTATTCACTGTAGGGAGGATCTGTGGAAGTGCGCGGGGTTGGTACAGCCTTCGTTAACCCCTTCAGTACTCGAGTCCAGTCCTGAGTGCCATAAAATCAGCTGAAGGAAGCTTAAATAAAGTTGAAATAGACGTCACGGTACCTGAAGTGGTTAATTGGTAGAAAATCATTCACAGAGACAGTACAGACCTGTCGGCAGTGTGTGTTGGAGATGGATTTTCACCCTCTAAATTGTAGAAACAATACTTATTACGTGTCTTTTCAACACTAAAGTAAAGGAGCATATACAGTGTATAAATGGATAAAGAAAGACAAAAAAGAAACAATTCAGCGCACCTAATTTACCTTACGTTAGAGAAGTACAGGTCCGTCGGCAGTTTGTGTTGGAGACAGAGGTGGCTGAGTTCACAATTTAACATAACATTCTAAACAGTACTCAGTATTTATTTCACTGAACATTAAGAACTAAACTTAAATGTAATCACTATAATAGACAGCAATGTAACACTTGCAGTAATAATAGTACTGAACTTTAATCACGATCACTTAATAAGTCATACGCACTTTTTTTTTTTTTTTTTTATAGTTAAATTCCTTTACGACTAGAGATGCTGGTATCGCTTCTTTTACGCTTTGAACCTTCCATGGCAAGGCAGAAGGCAAAAATGAGAGCATTTCTCAGCACCAGATGACAGTAAGAATGGCGCAACCACTGTCTCTGAAGGCAAGCAGCAGTCTGCCGCCATGTGTCTGCCTGGTGCCATTTGTCCTCCTACCTCCGCATTTAGGCCTACATACATATGTGGTCTCGGCCTGAATTCGGCTAACCGAAGATTCCGTCTTCTAAAAGTTCGATTTATGAAGGGTTTACTGTATATATATCTGTGTGTGTGTGTGTGTGTGGTGATGAGAGAAGTAAAAACACAAGTAATAGAGAGAGGGATGGTGTTGGATGGAATATCTCAAATTTAATGTATGCTGATGATGCAGTGCTACTGTTCTTCCAAGTACCAGACAAGAGCTTGATAGACTAGTGCACAGTTTTGTAGATGTCTGTGAACGTTGCGCCTTGTGAGTAAATGTAGAAAAGAGGAAAGAGATGGTTATTGAGAGAAGGTGACTCCTATTGTGACGTTACAGTGAATGGAGAGAGACTGGAATTGGTGAGAAACTTCAAATACATGGGTACAGTGATAGAAAAGAGAGGAAAATGTGCAAAAGAAGTGAAAAGTAGAGTGATACAAGGAAGGAAAGTAGCTGGTGCTATGACAGCCTTGATAAGATACAGAGGCTTGAGTGTTGCAGCTGCATGAGGCTTACATGAAGGAATGTTAGTGCCAACTTTAACATACGGATGTGAAACTATGGTGTGGCATGAAAATGAAGAGTCAAGAGTAAGAAACAGTGGAGATGGGACTGTTGAGAAATGTATGTGGAGTACAGAGAGTGAATAGGATACAGAATAATGTGATTCATGAAAGATGCGGAGTGAGGAAGTCTGTTGTGACCAGAGTCGAAGAGGGTGTTCTGAAATTGTATGGTTATGTGGAGAGAATGGACGATAGTATAGTGGTGAAAAAGATATATCTGAGCGAATTTGAAGGAGGAAGGAGGCAAGGTAGGCCAAGAAGAAGGTTGAGAGATGTGGTGGATGAGTGTATGAGGAAGAGAGGTATGGAAGTTGGTGAGGCTAAGGAACTGAGAAGAGATTGAGCTGGATGGATGAATTTTGTGCGGAGAATTGCATGACTAGGGATTTGGCACGCCTTTTTAATTTGTCAGTGTACTGATTGACTCTATTGGATTGGTCTATATGAAGCTACAGAATGTGGTGAAACCTCTTGGCCTATCAAAGGGAGCCAGGATTCCATGGACTTGAATAATGAGTCAATGGAAGCATGGCCCATTGAATTGGGCAGACTTTGGCTGTCTGGACGCTGCTGCTCCTCACCCCGCCCTAGGGTGGGAAAGGACGTCCAGATGATGATGATGATGATGACAAAATATACATAGCTACTATTCGTCATTATATGTTTGTGTTTAACTTGAAACAAAAAATTAAATGATGATAATTCATTACTTTCCCTTCAAAATAAAATAATTACTTTGAAAAAGTAGAAATTTTTTGAAGAAATTAATGAACAAACAAGATAAAGAAATAAATTCTCCCTGGCAGTACAAACCCAAGGCAAATACCCAAGACTTCACATGGGAGGAGGGAAATTTGCTTAGACCTCTTACATGCCTGGAATGAGGAAATAGAAACTTACCTTTACCTTATAGGTACAAGGAGTATATTCTACCCCACAGGTATAGGGGGTATATCCTACCCCACTGTGCACTTCAGATATTCACTACTACCAACACAGAGCAGGGAAAAACATGACCTCAATACAATACCTGGTCACTCACTGGCACTGACAGAGTCAAAGACGGCCATGCTGCCGCCAGCCCTCATTCACAGTGAAACATGAAATGTCGTCACTGTGTGGGGTAGGAGCTACCCAGCTATTCTTTTTAAGGAATTCCAGTCCAGTGATGTCTCATTCTGTTTCCTGGTTCCATTGGTGCAACATTAAAAACTTTTCCACTAAATGGTCTACTGTTCTGTATGTAATGAAGCGATCTGTGGTTCAGGTGTGTGGTGAGAGAGCAACTGGACATGCACGAGGCAGCTTGCAGTCAGTTCATCAGAGGAGCTGATGTGGACTCTGCAGACCCCAGCTAAAAGGTAATGATTGCCAAGACTTAAATCTTCATGTTGATGTTTTTGGCTCTGCCTGTATAAAGTGTTGTACTGTAAGCCATTGTTTTGCATGGCTGATGTATTACCAAGTTATTCTGTGCATTGTGCAAATAGCATCTGCACTAAAAGAAGCTTAGAATACCACTTTTTTTTTTTTTTTTTTTTTGATTGTGGAAAAGTGAATCATAAATTTTCCCAAAGGCCCCTCATTTGGTTCTCAAAAAAGTGTTCTGTTATCTTCAATACAGGAGTGATATATAGTACACTATGGCTTACTGTCAAACTGTGCCACCATTGATGTTATCCACATCTCTGATGCACAATAATGAGGTGGCAGGAAAATCTAAATACAGTACATTCCAAAAGAAATATAGCAGTTACGTGATCATTACTCATGGAACAAATGTCACATTTTAAGGGTTAAAGATGTACTGATCATAAATGTCACAGTAAAGTGATATTTAAAGTCAAATGAATTGTACAGTGAAAGCTCGATTATCCAGGCTCGGATTATCCAGGCTCGGATTATCCAGCCTTCGGTATATCCGGGCCGTGACTGAATGGTTCAGTGGTACAGTAATACATAGAATTATTCGTACGATAGCTCCGGTTTAAACACGAAGCATCTGGTTGCTAGCGAGCGAGGCACGGGTAAACGAGTGTGTGTCTGTCCCCCCACCCACACCTCCTGCTCACAACTCGATCACAAGGATGGCAAGGTGGAGTTTGTTAGGCGACTGATAACCTAACCTAGCCTAACCTTGTTTAACTACCTAATAATTTAACCTATCCTAACCTGGGCTCCAGTTGGAGAATTGGGAAACAAAATCCACTTCTAATTGAAATCTACTTTTTATGTTGAATAAGTTTCTTCCATTATGCCGGAAACAGTCATAGGTACTGCCTAAAGAACGTGATGATGATATAGGAGGAAATCTTTCAGCAGGAGAGGGTAATTATTACCAAATTCAAAGTAGAATAATACAAAAAACAAACTAGAGGAATATGAATTGAACTGGTAAAGTCTTTAGGCTGTATGCTTAGACGAAAATTTATGGGTTTCACAATTTTAGGGGACGAAATGGAACAGAAATGTTAGCTAATCAGAAAAAAATTACTCTACCATCTCACGTGTTCTCTTAAGTTAGCATTCAGTTTCACATTCTTCTTTAGATATTGCGCTTCCCATTTCAGACTGGTATATAGTTATTTCTGTCTCTTTCAGTTAAGTTTACATTATGTTCATTCTTTTGTTCGTTCTTAAGTGTGTGTGTGTGAAAGAGAGAGTTTTGATGCAAAGAATAATGTATTCCATTAACCCCTTCATAGTTGTTGGCCTTGAACGATGCTTTACTGTACCGGTGTTAGTGACGGTGAGTTAAAAGCTATAAAAAAAACTACGAGCAATTATGGGAAGGGATCGAAGGTCACTGATATGTTTACACGACCCTACTTTACTGTCGCAAGCAGCCAGGCGGTCAATTCTTCTCAGATGTCTTCGCCGATATGTTTAAATGCTAATGTAACATGCCCCTTAATTTCGAGTAAGTTTCTTCCATTATGCCGAAAACAATAGTAGGTAAGGCTTAAGGAACATTATGATAATAAGAGAGGGAATCTTGCTGCGAGAGAAAGGTAATTTACCACCCTCAAAATAGGCAGAAAAATACAGAAAACAAACTAGAGGAATATAAATTGACTTGGCTAGGTCATTAGGCTGTATGCTTACACGAAAATGTATAGGTTTCACAATTTTGGGGGACGAAATGGAGCAAAAATGTTTACTAGTCAGAAAAAAAAAAACTTTCGTCTCACCTCTTCTCGTAAGTTAGCATCCCACATTCTTTGTTCAGTGTCGCAGTTCCCAACACATTTCGGACCGACAGAGCATACAGTTATTTCTGCTTTTTACAGCTGAGTGTACATTTACTGCTCATTCTTCGTTCGTTGTTATGTGTATGTGTGAGACAGTATTGGTACAAATAATTATGTACAGTATTTCCATTAACCCCTTCATAGCTGCCATCCTTAAACAATGCATTACTGCACCGGTGTCAGTGACGTTGAGTTAGGGAGCTATAAAATCTGCAAACAATTATGGGAAGGGAACGAAGGTCACTGGTATGGTTATACAAACCTGCTGTACCAATCCAAACAGCCAGGCGGTCACATCATCCCAGATGTTTTCGTCAGTATGTTTTAATGCAAATGTAACATGCGCCCTAATTTTATCCTTTCACAATTCATAGCAAATCAGAAGATGGGTTTAGGGACAAAAAAATAAAAAGTGCACCAGACGAGTCTTACCACATCTGTAAGAAAAAGAAACTGATTTTAGAACTTAGAAAAAATTATTCCAAGGCCTGCCATGGGAGCACGCAAATTTCTGAACTCACTGCCATTGAGGGGGCTAAACATACGCTTTACTGTAAGCAGTAAAAGCACCTTACCAAATCAGTTCATCCTGATATTCTGTTGAGTTTTTCTAATTATTTCTGGGTTGGCAAATAAACATTTCTTGTTAAATCTGTTTCCCCGTTGTTTTTAGCTGTTCTGCTGGTGTGACAACTCTTGTTAGTTAACGTAATGGCGGAAGGTACTGTTCTGATCTCATTGTTTAACCAAACCTGGCCTAACTTGGCTTAACTGCACCTAATAATTTAACCTAACTTGATCTCCAGTTTGGAAGTTGAGAAACGAAATCCACACTTGAATATGTTGAGTTTCTTCCATTGCGCTGGAAACAGTCGTAGGTACGGTCGCGTTCATGAGTCCCGATACACAGGTGGGTTTGTTGTCTATTGCAGTGCTCACTGCTTTTGGAATATGGAACTTTTGTGCTTACCGCCTGAACATAATTTGGTCAGTTAGCAAGTAAAATAGTTCAACATCCTACCAACGGTGGACACAACAGCAGACAAGACAACTACATGTGTATCAGGACTCACGAACGCGACTGTACAGCTTCAGGAACGTGACGATAATAACAGGGAGGAAATTTTTCAGCAAGATAAAAAAAATTACCAAACTGAAACTAGAAAAATACAGAAACAAGCAGGATGCATATGGAAAGATTTGGTAAGGTCTTTCTGCTACATTAAGTGTACATTTACATGTAAATAAATCAGTCTAACAGTACTTGTTTTTTGTTTCTGCCGGATTAATCATGATTTCGGACTATTCAGTCACCCCTTCACACCATATAGGCCCGGATAATCGAGCTATCTCTGTATTTTTTGTTTATAACAGGTAATGTTGTATGCAGAGTTTTGCAAACCAACCCTTAATAATACTGAAAGACACAGTATTTTTTTTTTAGCTCTTTTTATATACACCATATGTCTTATATGTCTTTTATTGCTGTGCAAATTGAATACTCATTAAAATGATCCTTCCCCCCCCCCCCAAGCATAAATGAGCCCCATGCAAAAGTAGGGTTCAGTGGACAGTGTTATTAACTTCATGGAGATGCTGGTCTAATGGCAGCTGTTGTTCCAGGTTCATAGCTGGAGTCAGAGCAGTGAAGCAGCCAAAAACTGTGTTGTCATCTGGGTGCCACCTGAGTAATAGATAAATACAAAACAGGACTGTGGGCACATCTTATGTTGTGTTAGCACATCCAGCAAGAGGTACTTCGGCCAACAACGTATGAGTTATTATCCTTGTAGTGTCCTCTGGAAGATTTTTTTTTTTTTTTTCCATATGGGAGCTGGTCTTGGATGATTTACCTGCTTTGGTAACCTTTATAGTAGGCTATCTGGTGCAACTGTTGAAATAAGGAAGACTGGTGATTTCAGTCTGAATTGACAGCTTGACTCAGCAGTGATGGCCTGTATATTTCAGGTTACGGTTCAGAAGCATTCATGTTTGTTATCAATCGAGTGTGTCAGCAGTATTTAAAGGAAAAATAATCTGTGTTGAAATTTTATCATTTTTACATAATTACAATTATTATCCAGTAACTGGGATCAACTTTTGACAGTTATTATTCATTTGTAGTAGAAGCATCATACAACTGAGCATTGGTACAGTAAAGGTAACTCATCCAAATAATAGTAGACAGCAAGAAGGTGGAGTAACTGGGGTATGGTGGAAATTGAGAGAGGTTGAAGGAAAGATATTATGGAGGAGGTAAAGGATGATCCAGATGGAAAGTCAGAGTGTGAGCTGGGTGAAGAAGTGTTCCTCAGCGAGAATATGATTAGCCAGGACAAGTCCATTTCACCTGAGGTTCAGCAGTTCAAATGTTTAGAGTGTGGTAAAGCATTTCCTTTTAAGAATGAGCTTATGCAACATGCTTTGGTTCATTCAGGAGTGAAGAATTTCAAATGTGGTATGTGTGGTAAGCTGTTTGGCCGGAAATATGATCTCACTCAACACCTATTAACTCATTCAGGAGTGAAGAATTTCAAGTGTGATGTGTGCGGTAAGCTGTTTCATAGGAAAAATGTCCTCACCCAGCACTTGTTCATTCATTCAGGAGTGAAGAATTTTAAATGTGATGTGTGTGGTAAACTCTTTGGCAGGAATTATGATCTCACCCAACACCTATTAACTCATTCAGGAGAGAAGAATTTCAAATGTGATGTGTGTGGTAAACTGTTTCGTCTAAAAACTAATCTCACCAAACACTTATTAATTCACTCAGTAGTGAAGAATTTCAAGTGTGATGAATGTGGCAAACTGTTTCGTCAGAAAAATGAGCTCAACAAACACCAGTTAATTCACTCAGGAGTGAAGAATTTCAAGTGTGATGAATGTGGTAAATTGTTTGGTTGGAAAAGTAATCTTATCAACCACCAATTAATTCATTCAGGAGTAAAGAATTCGAAGAATTTCAAGTGTGATGAATGTGGTAAGCTGTTTGCTCGAAAAAGTTATCTCACAAAACACCTAGTAACTCATTCAGGAGTGAAGAATTTGAAGAATTTCAAGTGTGATGAATGTGGTAAGCAGTTTGGCCGGAAAGATCGTCTGGCCGAACATCTTTTAATTCATTCAGGAGTGAAGAATTTCACGTGTGATGAATGTGGTAAACAGTTCAGTCAGAAAAATGAGCTAACCACACACCTAGTAATACATTCAGGAGTGAAGAACTTCAAGTGTGATGAATGTGGTAAACTGTTTGCTCACAAAAGTGTTCTCACCAGACACCTATTAATTCATTCAGAAGCAAAGAATTTCAAATGTGATGTGTGTGGTAAACTATTTCGTCAGAGAACTGGGCTCACCCAGCACCTGTTAATTCACTCAGGAGTGAAGAAATTCAAGTGTGATGAATGTGGTAAACTGTTTCATCAGAAAAATGATCTCAACAAACACCTGTTAGTTCACTCAGGGGTGAAGAAATTCAAGTGTGATGATTGTGGTAAACAGTTTGGTTTGAAAAGTAATCTCATCAAACACTTATTAATTCATTCAGGAGTGAAGAATTTCAAGTGTGATGAATGTGGTAAGCTGTTTAGTCAGAAAAATGATCTCACCAAACATCTATTAACTCATTCAGAAGTGAGTGAAGAAGATCAAGTGTGATGAATGTGTTAAGCTGTTTGGTCAGAAACAATCTCACCAACACTTGTTACTTCATTGAGAGTAAAGAATGTCAGGTGCGATGAATGTGGTAAACTGCTTTTAGCTGGAAACATCATCTGGCCAAACACTTTTTAATCCTCTCAGGTCACAAATAGGTCTGTACATCCAGTCTGAAAATTTGAATTTTTGCCCAAAAAATCTATCTATCTATCTATTGCCAGACGCCTCAATCCCGAACGGGGTGGCCACAAACAAATCGCCTCCATGTCACTCTGTCCCCTGCCTTTTCACTACCACGCTCCCAACTCACACCCCCCTCTCTCATATACCTCTCCACTCCATCCCTCCATCTCATCCTCGGCCGCAAGGTTTGTAAATTTAGAAAAAAAAGAAGTAATATTCATGTGTAAAGGACTAATACTCGTCTGTCTACAAAATATTAGGGCTCTGTTTACCATACAAGAGCTGTAATAATGATGGGAAATTGCATAGCAAGTGGGGTGCGGTGTCACAGATTTGTGTGTTTATGTATACAAAATGATAGACAGACACTCATGCTAACCTAAAATCATAAATCTGTGTTATATCTTCTCAGTTTGATTGTCCAATACCCAGGAAATGAGTAAATAGAGAAATACTGATAACATTTATCAGCTTCCCACCACAGTTTTGAGATGCGTTCAAATAGGCGAGCCATGATCATGGCCAGGAGACCCTTATGGATAAAGCCACAATCATGGCGAGGAGACCTGAAAGGGTTAATTCATTCATGAGTGAAGAATTTCAAGTGTGATGAATGTGGTCAATGGTTTACTAGGGAATGTGATCTGCATTGACACTTAAATTCATTAACCTTTATTCCATGGGTCACGGTATATCACGTGATGACTGAGAGGTTCTAGCTCTTTTGGTTCACAAGATTTTGAAGATACCTGCTACA